>JAMAKE010000111.1:0-29202 GCA_023628695.1 Nectriaceae sp. PG4201 | reverse complement strand
CATTTTCGTCTCTTTTTTTTTCTGGGGGGGGGGGGCGCCCGCCAAGATCTCCACTGTACTCCTTAGAGTTTTCGCAATATCGATGTTATTTCTAGCTACTAATACGCATTTAATGTATCTCTGTAGGCTGATGGAATCACTGTTGATTTCATGGTATGGACAGATAAACCTCGTTATCTCGGGCCGTAGGTGGTATACCTTGACCACGGGTTTCAAGTCCGGGACATAATCTGTTGATATAACTGAAGCCCATGAAGACTTTCTCAGACAGTCCGATGTCATACATGGCTGTGCCACTTCGAGATGATTCGCGTCCAGTTGCAGTGTAGTAAGGAATGTGTATGAATGTACTACAACTGCTGCGATCCGTCAGGTGTTTGAGTTAGATCACAGGGCGTATGAAAGGATACTGTGGAAGATCCTGCGGTTGAAGGTGATGACAATGGGGATGGTGATGGGCCTTGTGATGAGATGTCTCGTTGATGTTAAATGCCAAAACTTAGCGTAGTCGAGTTGAAGTTCACTTTATTTCCAAGAGTCATCTGAGGTATCTGTAACGCGAGCGGCAGGAGCGGTCCTCAGGCAGAAACTTGCTCCCTGAGGCCATACTTCGAAATAGATTGTTTCATATTCTAATTTCATCCTGAAACCATTCTAGATGTATGTTAATTTCATCATACTACCCTTTGCTATTACACTTCTGAGACGCCCAATGGGCGGTAGACTTAATACCCGGACATACCAGGCACTTGATAAGCGACTTGGCTATATTTCAGACTAATCACCGCACAAGAAATGAGAACACGTGGTTTAAGGTTAGCAAGTTCGGAATATTAAAGCCTCCTCAGTGAGATCAGGATTGGAAGAACAATGTTTAGTGCATCTACTAATAAACTAAATCATTCTTAACCCTTATTGATGACGAATCGAAAAAAGTATATATCTCTGCCACTTCCATTTCAATGCAAGACTCAGGTCATTGGCCCTCATGCTGAACTAAGTACCCTATTGCAGCCCTTATATGAGTACAGAACCTAATGATTATAAGAATCTTCCACTCTCGGCATTTTTAAACCATTTCAATTAGGAGAATATAATCTCCAGGTTATAAACTCACCTTTGAGATCCTTGCACGCAATTTCCGCACTCAAAGTGCAGTGCCGTTGGCTTTTCCATAGCTATAGATATCCAATCTATTAGGACCACCACAGATTTCAGTGCTGTTGCCATTGCACTTCATGTTACATTGGGCGTTACCGTCCGGGGCTATTGTGTTACCATTGGCTAAACTGTTACCGCAGTCTGAAAGAGTTAGCAGAACAAGGAAGCACACAAGGGAATATAGACCTACAGCATTCACCCCCGTACTCGAGGCCAGCAATTGTATATGATAGGCCTTTGCAGACCGTTTCACACGCTTCTACTCTCATTGCTCCTGCTCCACCAGGAACTGGCTGTCCAGTCAAAGCTCGTCCTCCTACGTTGTCGGTGTAGCATCCTCTGAAATTCCATCCGCCCAAAGGTGGAGGGGGTGTTGTGCCTCCATCACCTCCACTTTGGGATGCAAGCTGGTAAAGGGCAATGACATCGGGGTACACGTTAATGTTATCGAGAGCGGTTGCTCGTGTGACCCCGTTCTCTGTTATCATGTTGACCACGCCAACAGTTCCCTCGTTGTAGATGTTAATGTTGCTCAGCGATCCCTCAAGACTGAGAATGTTGTCTTGGCAATTGTGCGCTCCACCGGCCGAAGGAGCGCCTCCAATAGCGCAATCTTTGTCTTGTCAGCATATGCATCTCGAGTGTCGCTACTAATTTCTTACTTGATTTAGGGTCGTTATTGATGAAGAAAGAATACAATCCAGCGGCATATATCAGAATATTCTTGGAATCCAGGATTCGCAAACCCCAAGCTTCGGCGCACCGTCCCGACTGTCCAGCACAAGAGGAAGCAAAGTCAGGATCATTGAGAGCGGAAACAACCGTGAATGGTGTTGGAGCGGTAGGGTTTGGCTGATAATATCTTATTGAAGTTTGTTAGTAGCTCACCAGCAGGAGGGTGATGAGCTTACGGTGTCTCGGTCTGAATGACGCCCATGTAAATATTTTGGGTATTCGCCAGTTGATACTGATACAATACATGATGTTCGACCGATGTTCCAACTCTGTGGCATATTGTCAGCGATGCCACTGATTATCTGAAGTGGGGGGGCGGGGGCGCTTGGAGGGTATAAGCACAATACTTACAACCAAAAAGTTCCAGCAGTACTGTCGATCAACAAACCCCTCCCGCTGAAGACTGTAATCTGTCTGTTGCTTCCATCTTCGATGTCATGATCAGCAGTCCAAAGCCAGTTCTATTTGCGTCAGCATGAACGGGGTATTTACAGGCCTTTCCACTCACGTTCTCCATGTACAAGTTGCTCGCAGTCTCAGTGATATGCATTGACATATAAGCTCCAATGCAATCCTTATGTACGTCCGAGCTACTCGCAGTTACGGGACATTGGGCGAGTTGCAGATTCGATCCTTTGAAACCCCCAATACGTGTATGCACATCCCACATACCACTTGGTGTTCCGGAGGTAGCGAGGTTCCACTCGATGAGAATGGCTCCGGCTTGAGTGCCCTGAGTGGCGACTATCATATCAGACCACTCGACCTGTCCAGTTTGACCAGGTGAGCCCACTTGTACTACGGGTTTTGGATTGCTCATATCGTCGAAAAAGCTGCCGGAAGACATGATTAAAGGGTATTCCTCGCCGACGATCTTCGCTCCTGGAGGGATGGTGAGCGTCTTGGTAATACGATAGATACCAGCGTCGAAATAAACGACTTGGCCTGCGGCAGTGGCACTGTTGATAAGGTTTTGTAGTGCACTGGTATCGTCTGTAGTAGCATCACCTATAGTTACACACAGACTTAGAACCGAACTCAACACCTTTCCAGTTCAAAGGGCTAAGAAATCTTACCTTTGGCGCCAGCGGATCGAACACTCTTAAAAGCAGAAACTGGCAAAGTTTCGTACTGAGGTTTTGAGCGCGTATAGTACTTATCTCCACTCACAAGCGATGAAGGACGTGAATTTGGAGTGAAGGCACCTTGAAATGTAGTTGGCCCAGTTGGTGTATACTTGTGGCCCTGACCCCATGCGGCGATGGTCGTAGTGCCCCCAGCTAGAAGGGTTCCGCCGCCGGCCTTCTGTACAGCAACAGGAACATTAACGAGAGAGACGTTTTCCAAAATTAGGCTGTTCGCAGTAGGAGTCTGCTGTGTCGTGGAGAAAGTGGTGACGATCCCAATAGGCGTATTCGAAATAGAACTATCAACTAGGGTGATGGACCCAAGCGCGGCGTTGTTCATGTTGATTCCTACTTGACAGTTGTTGATACTGATACCTTGGTACACCCATTCCCATGTGAAGCCGCTCAAGATGGCTGTCACGCAGTTGTTAAACACTAGATTGCGCATAGTAAATTGCTGGTTGCCAACCGAGGCACCAACATTCCCGCCATTGAAAGTCAAATCGGTGACAAACCCCGCAGATCCTACAAAACCACGTTAATAATGCTAAACTGCAGTACTTTAACCATCCAATCAGAACATACCATTCTCGATAGAAAGACCGACATGCTTTGTTCCAGATGCGGCACTCATTTTGAAGACGAGATTTTGCAAACTTGTTGCTTGAGCCGTTGGCCAATGGATACCATTGGCGGCATTGGATGCTGGAATAGAGGTCATATCAAGGATGAAGTTGCGTACTTGTCGATAGAAAACTGTAGTCGAAATCCAATTCGGATCATTCGGATTATTGTCACCGTAATATTTATCACCATCAATAAGGCCGTTTCCATCGAAATTCGCTGTCGCCTTCAAAATAGGGACATCGGTAGGGTCTCCAATCAAGTTCGTATAATACTGGTCAGTAATTGAACCCGAGATCAAGTAGGTTCCAGCGGGAAAGTAGACAATGGCAGGAGTTAGTGTGCTAGACGCGCACAGCCGACCACACCGGCCTCCTGACAAGATCGCATTGTTGATGGCTGCTGTATCGTCCGTAACACCGTCACCTATGTCATATCACGTTACTAGGGGAATCTTCTGAATATTGGAGGGTTCTCAAAACCTTTTGCACCAAAATCTTTAACATTGCGATAGACTGAGTAGCCAGATGGGGCAAACGGTGCGACTCCCTGTTTGGAAATGTTCTCGTACCAATATGAAGATGCACGCTTGGTAATAGTCAAATCAACTTCTGGAACAGTTAAGCCCTCACAAAGGGACGCCACCAAAGGGATAAAAAGAATGATCGAGCGTAAGAAGCCCATGATGACTGGATGTTGCTAACGAATAGCGGTTGTGAAGAAATTATGGCCGTGGACACCTTCGTCCAAGCCCATCTCTTTATATTATTCTTGAAGTGGGCTGGCAGGAACAGCCCATGGAATTGAATCGATTCGAGCGTGGAGACATTTGACGTGTAGCATCATACTGTCAAGACTCATCCAAATATCCGGATCAGTAGAAAGGCCCTTTTGTCTGGCGGCAGGAGGTACGTCGAGAACATACATACATCACTTCTAACGCCGAAGACCTCACGAAATGGAGCTCGATCGATGGTGGAGATATGCGAGAACGGCTAGTTGCAGCCTCATATAAAGAAAAGGCCCGATATCGTACCAGCCTTAACACTGCAAACTATTTACTCTCTAATACCCGATGGCCGAGCGTTCCGATAAAACCTTCCTGGTCTCTGAGCACTACTACCGCACCAGTTCAGTCCTAGCTGTCGCATGAATGAGAAGCAAATTTAAAGCACAAAATATAACATACTCAGCTTAGCTATTAGAAATGATGGATAACTTTGCCAAGACCTGATTAACGTACTACATTTACAGCCACTCTCAACACTTTATGGTCATAGCTCTGCTTTCAGTTTTGCGATTGGAGCGGAGGATTATATGAGACAGAGTGATCAGAGATTGAAGGAATGAAGCGCAGACGGCATGTAAAGGTAATACCGCGGAGAGAGTGGTGTGATAAAAGTCAGACCAGAGCGCAGAACTTGCCTCAGCGGAATCGCGGACCAGTTGGCTTGAGATTGTCAATTGCGGCCGCTCTCAAGGACCGATACTTAATCAATTCGCACGTTGGTAGCTTGAGATGAGTAGGTGTGTAGAAGTGCTGAGGTCTGAGCGTTCGCATCCGTGGACAAGGATAAATGAATAGAGAGGGGGAAAAGGAAATAGTATCTCTGCGGGTACCAGCTTGTGTCTGGGATCTTAGATATGAGTGCTGGATAACGTTACCCTAGACATGGTCTTGTTTCACGTGGGAAAGAAAAGAATAGGATGAATACTGTCCTTAGTTAAATTCTGTCTTCTATGTAACCAGTGGAATTAAATTCAAACGCTCCTTAATTAAATATTAAACTATGTTAGTCATAAACGACAATTCAAAACATACTTTGAACGCTGTAGTATATGAAAAGACGCTACACTACAGTAAGATTTAGCGCGTCGAGCTAAGAGCAAGTTGGGATGATGAAATCAAACCGCTTGAGGTTTGGCAACGTAGATATACGGAGCTTACAGCTGGAGGCTCGGCGCTTCTGTTCGGTGTCTTTAATTTTTTACTAAATCAGCTTTGTCTCCACGCCTATACTGCAGGATGGATAATAGTTCATTATCAGTATCCTAGCTTCGAAATCGGCGGTCGGAGTTAGATGGTGTTTCTGAGCTTAGAACCTGGAGTACGCGGAGTGTCGGGCAGAAATTATATGACAAGATAGCTAGAACGGTCCGGCAGGTGCAGTGATTTGTGCATGTGATTGGAGGTTCAGCAGACTTAATGGCTAGCCGGGTCCTTCGCTTGACCCATGGCTTTTACTAACCTCTAGAAGGGTACGGTCATTTGCGCAGAGGGCATCATCAAAAGCTAGCATGTCCATGTGATTGCAAGAAGATATAGTTCAAGGGGACAACGAGACTAGCTGAACCGAGGTGTGGCTCAAGGTGTGTTATGGTTGCCACCGACACCGACCTAATGGCGGCGGCCGAAGCTAGATGTGGAAAGTACCCATGGTTAGATTGAATTGCTGTGTTTCGGTGTGCCTCGTCAAGTTACGCGAGGACGCTGCGAATATGGAGAGCACCTTTAGGAGACTGAATAAAACTGAGAAATCACGGATTCGCGGAATCGCGGAAATCGGATCCTATTGAAAACTTAAATCAAGCTATCCTTGAGCTTTGGACGCGGAGATTTAATCTATCTGCAACATTCAGGGGTCGCTAAACGCGGGGTAAAATGGTATGATGCACATCAGATTAGTACTCATCACATCTCTTTATTGGGCCGGGCTCAAATTGTAGGCCGAATTGGGCTGCAATGCTCCTCATAGAGTATGTGGCTAAGATCTAGTCGAGGAAGACTCGGTTGATGAGAAGGGAACTAACTCCGCCAACTATAGAAGTACTAGGCCGTAGAATCGGCCCGAAGACCTAGGGTGACAAATTTACATGGGACAGCCCTTTTTTGCTATTCATGAATGGAATCAGGCAGGCACAGCCTTATTCTCTTGCCAGTTTTACGAGCGCGGGACTCCTGTGCGATAGTCTATATCAGGTGAGTGTCGTACACCAATGATCGTCTTGACCGCTGAGCCACATTCGAACATGATAAATATCTTGGTAGGTCTTTTGATTTAGAAAATCAATTCAACCGCAACTCATTGACTAGTCATACTTGTTTAAGCCTATGTTGTTTGTTTCTGCAGAATGAAGCTGCTAGGATACGGCACTTTGTCAGTCTTCGTGCTCGAAGCCCAGACCTTGACAATATCCAGAGACACGGTTGCGAAATTGAAACCACGAGCAAGCTGGAACTCGTTAGGTTGCTATATTGACAATGTCTCTGGTCGCGCTCTTTCAAACAGTGTATCAGTCGCTGGCGGCACTAATGCGATGACAAATGAAGCATGCCAGGTCGCTTGTAAAGCAGCTGATTTCGCATATGCTGGTACCGAATATGCTGGCGAGTGTTGTAAGGAGTCATGTGCCTCTAGACTTTGCTTTGCTGATATTAGACAGGGTGTGGCAATGCCATTACCAACGGTGGAGGACCGGCACCAGATGGTAATTCTGGTTGCAATATGCCTTGCAAAGGCAACTCCGCCGAAACTTGCGGCGGTCCAAACCGCCTGACCATGTATCAATTTTCTACTTCTGGGACAACTCCGCCTCCACCCTCATCAAGCAAGCGTGGTCTTACTTATAACAACAATAACCCAAATGGAAACGCCACGTATGCAAACCTTTTTAAAGAGTATAAGAAAGTGTCATGGGGCTATGACTGGGGTTATCCCTCATATAACTTGGATCCATCTTTTGAATTGTATTGTTACCTCTTGTTTCTTACCTATTTCATTGCTCTTAATGTCATTCTGCTGACTTTACCTAGTGTACCAATGCTGTGGGGTTTACCTAGTGGCTCCAATCCTGGGTGGACAGCGGCTGTCTAGACAGCAGGCACGAAGAACATCCTTGGCTTTAATGAGCCCGACCTGACTTATTCTGGTTCAGCAAATATTCTTCCAGCTAATGCTGCTTCCGGACACAAGACTTATATGGAACCTTTTACCAACATTGTCAAGATCGGTATGCCAAACGTTTTGTGGAACAACTATGATGGATCATCCTCCGGTGGCAACTATAATTCACGAATCTGGACACAGTATTTCCTTGGTAATTGTACCGGCTGCCACTTTGACTTCGCAGCTATACATTACTACCAAGACTGTAATCCAGCGAGCGGACACAGTGGAGCCGAGTGGTTTAAATCAAACATGACAGATGCATACAACACTTTGAAATTGCCTATTTGGGTTACCGAGTTCCAGTGCTATGGGACTGAGTCGCAACAAATTGCCTTCTTGCAAGATGTAATGCCTTGGATGGATTCTCAGAGTTATGTTTCACGTTATGCATACTTCGGTGCATTTCCTGATTTCCTAATTAATCACGACGGAACAGGTTTATCAGACCTCGGTAGAGCTTATGCTTCAACCTAACGATATTATATATAGAACATTATGTTACCCTTGAACCCTGGGGAAA
Source organism: Nectriaceae sp. PG4201 (assembly GCA_023628695.1). Classification (NCBI taxonomy): domain Eukaryota; kingdom Fungi; phylum Ascomycota; class Sordariomycetes; order Hypocreales; family Nectriaceae; species Nectriaceae sp. PG4201. Next base: position 21,085 of record JAMAKE010000111.1, on the reverse strand, counting down.
CTTGATGCTTCACGTCGACCTAAAGTTCTTATGCAAACATATCCTAGATAATGCTATCACTATGCGCATGTTTGGTAGTAAGCCGCTCTCCGGTCGCCTGCTAAAACCGAGTCCAGGCGGGTAAATTATCACAATACTTAAGATATCGAGGATCCTAGGGATACAATAGACAATCAGGATAGTAGAACATAATTTCTCCCTAATCAGGGCTTTGCTAACTGCTCAGTCACAGCAGAGGTTATAGCAAAAGTCCGAAGTATCCCATCGGCTGTGCGAAGGCACCGCAGCCATACCTGCTCCACATAACCTATTGGCCTAAATCCTAGAAAGTGACAATGCAATGCCTTCGCACGGTCAATGGGAAAATAGTTAAAGCAATTGCAATAAAACAGAATATGATTATAGCTATAGCTTAGTACCTCTACTTATGAAATTGTTAAATGGCTAAGTGCTGTAATGTATTTAATCTATAACCTTTAGACTCTATATAAGGTTATCTCTTCTACAAGACTAATAGCCTTGATAGTAGCTTATTATGCTTATTTACTAATTCTTTATTATCTTATTATGGGTACTAATGAGGAAGCACCAATAAGGCTAAATTCTATAAAAGTAAGGCCCCATATAAGTGCAGGAATATTTATAATATTATGCATATCCAGTCTATAACAATCTTGCATGATAAATATCTGCATATATATAACTACACCTAAATGACGCATTCTATATTGAGACAGGGTGTAGCTTATTTCTTAACAGCGTCCTCAGCTGATAAGAGCTCGCCCAACTTCGCCTTCCCTTACTTATTCGCTTACTTATATCTGTTTCCTCACGCGCCGATATGTCTGACTGTGGTCTACCCCTTCCCGTCTGCATCCAGTGCGGCCGGGGCGTAGGATTATGCGGCATCAAAGTAGTTGGTAAGCCTGGATGTGGTTAAAGTTTTGTACCATGCCTTGTGGGCATCCATGAGCCAAGATCGCGCACCCTGACGGCGTGCTGGACCGTGATGTCGCGGATCTGATATATGAACACCTAATTGCTAACACTTGGCATTCTAGGACCTACTATCGGATTCTTCGTTGCTGTTCTAGCTGCAATTATCTGCTGGCCGATTGCGCTCCTATTTTGCTGCTGCACCAAAATGGGCAAAGAGTATGTTTGCAAACAGTCTGCTGTCTTACCCGTTCACGTGCGTCATTCTCAGAAGCCTATCTAATTCTCTCCAGCTGGTTCTGGAAACCCTGCGAAATAAACGCCAAAGTCTCAGACGTCTTCCCAATTTGATGCCGGCATGAAGCATAGACGGGTCTAGTTGACGATGATATGCAAGCGTTGGAATGGGCGGTGGGGAATATATTCCGCCGGCGCCAGCGCCTGATGCCAATGAATGGGGTTTGATATGGTTGATTGGTTCTAGATTTTACGGATTCTTGTGCATAGTGGCTAGCATAATACTTCTCTTGAGCTTCAGTGTAGTCTTCCATAGTGGTGCGCGCCCACTTGGGTTCACTTTTTATACCAGGAAATCTGGCGAGAAAGCAGCCATGGAGGTGCTATGCAAAGTCGAGACCTGAGATAGGGCAGAAATTTGTCCGTATTGGTATTCGCTAGTAGTTCCCATATCTTAGTATCTACTCAAGTCGTAGCTAAGTGATAAAGAATTGTTACTGAATGAGTTTAGGGATATGTTCCCCTTGCTTGGTGGTGAACAACGTCTTCCTATTCTTGTTACCGCGAAGTAGCTTCATTCTCATCTGAGTTATAATAATGAAGAGCATATTACGCTTGCAGGGATCAATTAACGCATTATCAGAAGTATCTGGTCATCTGTTGGGCACTCCACCACTTAGCATCTGATGGTGAACCTTCAACCATATTCTGCCCTCACCTACTCTTTGCCAGGCGCTCCAAGGGAACAAAGAGCAAGGAGGGCCTTCGCCTGCTGTCATTTGGAGTTACTTCCCGGGGTCAAACTTCCCATTAAAGCCGTGCCGTCCGTGAGAATGAAGCACCAATTCACTAATTTGCTAACAGCCTAGTGCCATCTGTTGGACATTTGGTAACCGCGGCGACCTATGTTTGCTCTGAGCAATTTTCAGAGATTGTAGTCGGGGCTGTTGATCTCTGGATCGCTCTGGCACAAGTGGATTCCGGACTTTCTTGTGTGGATAACATGGGCAAGGGTGAGCAAGAATTTATGTTTGGATTGAAAATCTTAACCTTATGTGTGTAACTCTGCTTCGTGACAGAGATTTAACTGCCTTTATATGGTCAAATCCAGTTCTCATCTTCACTTGATGCTCTCACTTTTAATCGTTCCGTATTGCTCTTGGGAAAGTGTCCACACTCATACATTCAGAGATGATACCTTGAAGTCGGCCAGTGGCAGTAGCATAGATTCGCCTCTATCACGCACGACTGGGAGCTTCTTGTCGAGATCAGCCGCCCGACCTGTCCTTGTCTCCCAACTGCCACGGAGTTTCCATGTGTGCTAATATCCTGTCTTGCAGAAAGACAACCCCTTTTAGCTGCTGCTGGAACAGTCTGCGCCCATATTTTATGAAATATATCGCAACCTAGGCCAGCTAATCAGGGGTATTTAGCTCATGCTGCAACTTATCAGCGCACAGCTCTAGACCTGTCCCTACAGTACCCATAATGTCAAAGACTTGAGCGCCTTTAAACGTAGACGCCCATAATCGGACGACGGCAGTTGCCATGAGCTTGGCTTTTCGAACATCATTTGCCTCGCACCCGATTGCAGGACCCAGATCAGTTTCGCTAATGATGCTCGCAACAATGCCCAGTAGCCGTTTCTCATCCTCACGTAGAACCTGACCGTCACCGAGTACTGAAGCTATTGTTTCCAACCATTTACCCAGGAACAAGCCGCATTCCAGGCCACAAAGGCCATGTATTATACTCCACGTTAAAGTCTGCGTCCGGGCCACGTACTCGATCCCTATGCGAACGGGAATACTGAGTGAATGGGCACTTTGAAGGACAGCACGGGCTACTGATGTTGAACGTCCCAGGAGGGGGGAGTTGTGAAATGCCCGAGCTATGGTCATGGCATCACGACTTTCGAGCCGGCGGCAAGGTCCTAGATTGGCGTGTAGCCTGATATAAGCAAGTCGAAATAGAGCCGTCGAGTTGAAGCTCAGCGGTCCACCTGGAGCAGACGGATCAAGAGAAGAATCTTTAGTAGCTTCCCAATTTCTCTGCCATGCCCTTAGTGCTGAGTCAAATGTCGACTGTTTATCAGGGTTTAGGGAAGCGCAATCTGCTTTGTCAAGCTGAAATGTTGACTGCCGCGCGAAGAAAATTTGCTGCACAATGCAGTGAATTAAGACATAGTTACCGAACGAAGAAAGCGTGCCTGTGGCATTAATATCATCTACACCACTCGCAAACAAGCTAGCGTAGCTTGACTGTACTGAGACCTTAGTATGGGCATCATTTCTGCGAGCCGCCTCCCAGGCACCCTCGTTTGCGGCCCTCCAATGTGACTCCGGACAGGGCAGATTCAGGTGTCCAATTTCGGCGGTCATCAATTGCGGCGTGATGTTGTAGGCAATTGAATGCAGATTGAGGAAGCAGAATGCTACAATCTTGGTTCGTCGCCTGCCTTCGTCATTGACCCATTCTTGCCAAGTTAGGTCTTCTAGGTGAGAGTCCGAAGCCAAAGCTACATCATCTTCCCGGACCATTGAAGCCACCTGGCTCGCTGTAGAGAAAGCGTCTTTGATGAGCGAGCGATGGTTCCATGTTCCTAATGCAATAAGAATAATCATTGCCTGCATCGTTCTTGTATCTCCGTTCTTTTGGGGTGTCGAGCTCAGCGGGTGTGTTGCTGCTTCATCCAGGCTATTAAGGGCATCTATTATTAGACGAGGCGAGTCGAATGACGGAGGCCCATCTAGCAATAGACTAGGAGTGTTGAAGACTGGGTCAGGGGCATCGTGTGTGCCACGGCGGCGCATCCTGTCTTCCATCAGTGCTCTTGCCGCGATATAGAGATGATGCGACTGCTTGGGCTGAAAACGGTATCGAGATCCCGCTGCAGCAATAGCAAGAATTAGCTCGGGGACCTCGGCCGTCAGCGAGAATGTAGGGAGATGAATAAAGGGGAGATGCTCATGAAACCCGGAGAAAAAGCCTTCCACATAGCGGCAGAGCGTGTGCCGAGAGGGCATGGTAAAATCGGGCGGCAAGACATGCTCGTAGTTCTGGACAGCCGCCTGAACCTGCCGATACTCTTCTCTGGAAAGACGCCATGGCGCGACAACCCCGTCATTCTCCACAGACGGTTGGAGAAGATGTTCATTGGTGGTAGCGGAAGCCCGAATATCTTCATCGGCGATAAGTTGCAAGGAAGGCAGTCGAGTGTTATACAATTGTAGCACATCAGCTTCAGGGGGCAGGCCATTATGATGATTCCGGTGGTTATCTTCGGGAAACACAGCCATCTGGAGCTCCAGAATGCCATTATGTGACATGGACAAGGAGTTCATGGGACAGGTTGTGGAAAAGGTTTGCGGCATCACTAGGGTCGAATTGACCTCGAAGTTGCTCCACATAAGGTCTAGATCATCGCTAAATGACATTTCTAATGGCAGCTGGCCTTTAGGAACATCATTTTGGGCATCCGGTGCTCGGAATGCGCGATGCATCGGATGCTCGGGTACTGACAAGCTAGTCAATGGCGTGCAACTTATAAATTCTGAGGAAACGGCGTGAGGTGACGGCGGTGAACACCCGTGTGACGATTGACTACCTACTTTAGCCACCCTAGTGGTATTGCGAGACGAGGAGCCTGGATAGTGATTGTTGGCGGAAGGTTTATTGGGCAAGAATCCACCAAGGGAATCCTGATACTGGGATAGTGGCCGATGTGGAGAATGGGACTTAGAGTGACAGGTGGCATCCTGGCCATCGCCTTGATTCTCATCGTCATCTTCGTCCTTATTTTGGCCGACCAGGGGTTGCATTTGGCCCAGTTCATCACCGTGAAGGACAGTATGGGCAGTATCATCGCGGTTGTGGGCAAGGCTGGTGTGGCGTGAGAGCAAGTCACTAGTCAAACAGAGAGCGAGGTCAGCAGCATCCTCAACACACTTGGTAAGAAAGCAAGATGTTAGAAACACAAAGTTCGTCTAGTCAGGTATACTGACCCCCTCGAGAAAGCCCGACCACAGAAGCAGGCAAACGGTTTCTCTTTGGTGTCTATTGGGCATTTTTCATCAGCTATAAGATTTCGGGTGATTTCGGCAAGTGGCTTGCCAACCTAGCAGAGGGGAACTCACGTGTCCGTTCATGGCGCCGCAGGTGTTCGGTACGCTGAAACTGTTTTGCGCAGAACCGACAAGGAGGAACGCGAACCTTGGGACGCATTTGACCCCAATTTTCAAAGGTATAAGAGGACGCCCAAGAAATGAGAAGAGGCTTGGGAAGGCGGGTTACATTGGGGTAAATACTCAAAACACTATCCGGCTATCATTCTTATCTATAACCGCGACTATTATGAGTCATTGGGTCCCATAGTTACGTAACGTTCTGGAACTGGCTTCAGCCGGCAATCGTGCGACTTATTTCCACGGCTTCATTCTCAAAAGTGGGAGAATTTCATCCGAGGAAATGCTGCAGTAGACCTCTCCTAGCCCTCATTAGGTCGCTAGTCATACCTTGTGTCCTTATTTTCACGCATCGCCATCGGCAAAGAGAACGTAGACGCTGCGAGGTTCCCATCCAAAGGTACGCACATCCCCGGCGGCCTTTCTCGTATAAACCGAGAACCCAATCACCCGGCAGAGACTGCATGCTGACATCGCAACCTAGCTCCGGGGACATTTGCAAGACGCCTTTGCAAAGTTCAATACTAAAATCACCTTAGAGTCCTTCTCACTAGCAGCTCTTAAGGTCACTCCCTTGACAGCGTTCTGCCCGAGGCAGTTATAGCATTGTCAACTGCTGACATTGCTTACACCTGCCAGCACCCTAGGGTCTAGGCCAGAATCGACGCCCATGTTCATGGCTTCGTACACCCAATTGTACAAACGGAGCTGAGGTAATTGTTGATTTGCTTCGTAGCTAGGCCTGACCCACCGGGACCGCAGGAAATACGTTCGTGCCCATCATCTTAAGGATGGGCTCTGCATGAGCATAGTCAGTCCCGTGGCCACCTACCACGAGCGTGAGCGTTCCGTTATTGGCTCCGTTAGGGCGACCACTGACGGGCGCATCCAAGAACGTTCCTAGGATGGACTCAACCACCTTATCGCGCAATTCAAGGCTGATCGCGCCCTCGATCGTCGAGCATTCAGTCCACCGGATCGGCGTGGCTTTGAGGGGAATGGATAACAGCCCAGTTCGGGGATGCGGTGAAGACGTCTCGAATATTTTCGCCCTTAGGGAGGGAGCATAGTAATGATGATTTCCTGTATCATCGAACGGACGGCCGTTAGATATTGCCTCTGTCATTAAGGGGTTATCTTTCCAAGACCGGAAATAGGCTGAGGACTTACGGTTCGCTCTGCCCCTTCCTTCGAAATTTTAGCCACCTCAACTAAGCTAGGGGCTTCTTTGATGATTTAAACTCCACGGTTCTTAGAAATTTCATAGATGACGAGTTTGGAAGAGGGTTCAATTTTTTCCCTGAGGCTCATGGGCTATGCCCTATCCCATCTGGCCGATTCCAATAAACCCAAATCGTGTCTTGGACAGTTTGAGCTGCGCATTGGTGTCAAATTTGGCGTTGTGTTGTGTCATAAGGTTTGTTTTGTAGTCTATCAGAGCGGAAAGTCTCATATGGCTTGAACAAGCCCAGAATAACTGCCATTGTATATGTCAATGATGCGACCGTGGGATATGGAAGATGGTAACCTGTGCGCTTAAGCATTGGCATGAGCTATCTTCAGCGTCCACTTTCACACCATACCCTGTAATTACCGTAATCGAGATGACCGAAGGCTTTATTCACTTCCTGAATGCCCAGTCTAGAGCTACGTTCGAGCAGCTTTGCTTGTAAGACCTGCTGACCAAGACTTGATTACCCCAAAATCTCGAGTGCGGTTGACATAAGACGCTTGGGGTATTTTCCACATCCGTCAGCTAGTCACGAGAGATTTCATGTCTGAAAATCGGCTGTGAATCTTGTCACGACACTCGTCTCCATCCATTAGATCTACATGGTCGGGAATCTCTTTGCGGTTGACATTATTGTCTTTGATCGACCATGGAAGAGAGAATCACGAATCGTGATGTTGGCACACACACACCCTTATATTTTCGTGTATAAGCAATTCACCAGAAGAAATCGATGCGTTATAATAGCGCGAGAGATCACTTGTAAAATGAATTATTTCATGGACAGAGCACATCAATCCAAGCAATTCAAGTTATCGTCACGTTGTTCACGTCTATGCTTCATGTTAAAGTTTACTCAAATTATCTCACATAGTAATCCTCCTTTGGGGTAAACGTGCCAATTTTGGCAACGGGATGACCCTTGATAGCCATGGCTTTGAGAGGTTCAGTACCATAGCCTGATAGTTTCATCCTGCCATACGGAGGGTCGGCATGAACTTCGATATCTTCGTTGTTATTTACGTTACAAGTTCGCGGTATGGAGATACTTGGAGCAGAATGACTCCAACCGGCTAGCATGCAGAGTACAGTCGGGGTAAATAGAATGCGGACGCGGAAACTTCTTAAAGTTAAAGCAGCCCGCTGCTTGACAAATCATCTGCCCACTGCAGTCAATACGCAACCGCTACCTTCAAAAAGTACCATTCTCGCGATATCTTCGCTCCATTATGCCAGGCAAAAATATGGCTTCCGGTAACAGTCAACTTTTCACAACTGGCCTCAAAAACCGTCGGGAAGTCGTTGGAGGGGCTTATGTAGGCAAGGCATTGGAAAATGGCTCCAGCGAGTTTGCTTTCCCAGGACAACAGCTAGTTACCGAGTTAGTCAACTTATCGGCGATGGTGTACCGGGCTGGGCTAACCTTTTAACTTAGGTGGTGTTGGGGCAATGTTTGGTCTAGGCCTGGACTTGATCGACAGCAGAGAAGTCTTTTAAGTGAGTACTGGCACTTGGTTTCTACACTGGACGCCATTCACTAACTCAAAATAAGACCTCGGAATGCTTGTAGCTCTCAAGAGTTGGCCTGAGCTGGGCGTCCACGTCCGAGGCGCCGTCAACAACGGGGTAGCTGAGCTTGAAATCCGGGAAGCCCTTTTACAAGCCACTATTTACTGCGGCGTCCCTGCAGGTGTGGAAGCATTCAAGGTTGCAGAGAGAATCTTGAACGATATGGCCGAGAAGGGTGAGCATACACGGACGTTGAGCAGTCTTTCGCCTGATGCCAAGGTAATGCAATAAATAAAGCATGTGGAATCAATTCACCAACCCTTTCAAACCGAGTGGTGTGTGATACGAGTTAGATCAGTTGGAATGAGTCTTTGCTTTGTTCCACATGGAAAGAGACTGACGGACTACTCAAGTCCTTCAATTGTCCATCATTCAAGTAATCGTCCCCGGTGTACCTCTTCCCAAGGAGATATTTTGAGATGTAGATGGATAGATAGAGATTTCATAGCGATGTGTATCCAATAGGGTACCCAACGAAACAGCTCTATTGGCTCAAAGACGCGACGAACCTGCGAGTCACTCCGTGTAGATACACTGCACTAGTTTACAGTCGTCTCGAGAGGTGACAGGGATACCTTTCTATCGAGATGCTAATGGTCTCTTCTCAACAATTTAACCCCAGATTTCCGAGATCTATTGAAGCGTGGAAGAAATTGCAGTATGCCGGGAGTGTAGTCGTCAGTTCTTGTCCCTTGTGTCACGGATGCCAGTCAAGCCACATGTTATTACGCATTGGCGGAACTATAACATTTTCGGCGTGCGCGCATCGTAGCATAGGCGGCAGGCAGAGACCATAATCGTCGGAAGTGAGAAATGTATGGCTATAGAAATATGAGATCGCTCGATTCTCAGTATTTTCAATCATACTGGCAAAGCGGTACTCGAGGAGTAAATCGAATCTATTCCTTCCATAAGGTATGTGACAAATCGCTCTGATTCGCAGTCATAAGATATAGTCCAGCACCAGCGTCTGGTAGAACTCGTCCTAGGAATCTTGTCCACATCTTCTTTTACCTTTAGACGGGGCACTGCTTGGTCTGGAGCTTGCTATTGACGCAAGACCAACTTCATTCTCATTTTTTTAGCAACCAGATAAGAAAAAGCAGTGGTGTAACTGCATAATATCTATTAATCAACTATTCATCAGTCGCTGTTCAACGCCGAATCGGTGTATGGAGTAGCAGCCTGAGCCTCTACTATCATATGTTGTGGTGACTGTATCCTTGATTGAGTCTTCCCGAGTTGATGGCTCCGACGTCCCTCAAGTCAACCGCGACTTAGTTTGGCACATCTTCTCAGGTAGGAGCTTTAATACGTTTCACGGTGAGTTAGATCTCTGCTTCTCTGCTCTGGTGGCTGGGATGATTACCGCCGGGTGCAACGCATTGATACATAATCTCAAGGGGACGACTCCTAACAGCATAGCAGACTCCCCCATGACACGAAATCAATCCGCCGAAGACTAATGTAGTAATATTTTTAACCATAGCTAATCAAACGCCGCCTTCAGTGCTAGCAGCACATACCGAATGCTTCATAAGTCTGGTATAAGTAGGCTCGCTGTTTTTACTCCATAGATGATCTCCAGATCAAGGACACAATCTTAAGCAAAAGTCACCAAATGCCCCAGCCGCCATATTTGGATGTGACTGATAACAGGAACAAGTACTTATTCCATAAAGAAGGACTCCAGAGAGTCGGGATTGACCAATCATTTACTTTTTTTCTTCCTCTTCTCCGTGTCTTCCTCACAATGTAGTTTATGCAGTAGCCCTGAATAAACCCCTTGTTAGTTCTCTTATCTACCTCGCTTGACCCGATATGCAACATCAAGATTGGAAAATGGTGGTGTAAAGTCAATTAAGAATCAATTTTGAGGTCCACTTCGCCTCTTTCCTTAATGCACGGACGATCTTTCCTCTTGAAAAAGGGCGCAGCCTTCTCAGTTTACGGCACAACTACTCTTTATTGAGACTGCCTATCATGAGGTCTCATATTAAACGCTGTAATAGAGATGAGTGAGAGGTGAAATGTTTGATTGATACTATATCACACGAGGAACCGTCCACCGTTGGTACTAATCATAGTCCCCGTAATGAAATGGTCCTTCATGCAATAAATGTACGCCTCGGCAACATCTTCTACCTTTCCAATAACGCCGACCGTAGTATCTCTAACCAATTCTGCGATTGTGGCTTCTCTGACCTTTGGGTCTTGGTAGTCCCACAATTCAGTGTCAATCCCTCCCGGGCTGATCAAATTGACTCGGAGAGGCTTCAATTCCAGTGCAAGACCCCTCGTCAATCCCTGCAGGCCACTCAACCAGGAGCCCACGGTGGTAGAACCTGTCCAGGGCTTTTCGCTCGTGGCACCAGTTGTGATGGTAATGGAGCTCACTGGGCTCTTGACTAAGTTAGTGTGGCCATGAAGTGCCACAAGCATGGGGCCAAAAAATCGAATGACTCCTGATTGCTTGATAAATCCAAAGTCCACTGTGGAGAATGATTTAAGAGGAGGTATGTCGCCAGCAGAATAAACAATGTGGTCGAGTTCGCCAACCTTTGCGAAGAGGTCCTTGATGTTCGACTCAAGGGTTGCCTCGTCACCCAGGTTGCAAGTGTATCCGATAATCTCAGCAGAGGCTGAAGTGTACGCTTTCTTCAATCTTGCGACGGCATCGTTAACCCGCGCTTCACGCGAAGAGGAGAGAATGATTTTGCCCGCTCCATGTTCAATAGCTGCCTCCGCCACGCCGAACCCGATGCCGGAAGTTCCTCCGATGAGTAAGATGCGGGCTCCTTTGAGCTTATTGACATACTTGATTTGATCAGGCATTACCAAGGAGTTGAAAGGTGGAATTAAGTGCACCGAGAAAGCCTTGAAGGCTAAGCTCACCGTTGTAAGCCTTAGGTGTCGGGGACAGTAGAGCTCAAGGCAGGTGATGAATGTAATCCGTGTTGATTAGTGAAAAAACAATCGAGATACAGTCCCTTATACGGTCGTGACCTTCAAAGCCTCGAGTATAACCACAACTAAACTATATGCTTACGTTATCCATCCAAAGGTTGTTATTACCGAGATAGCCGAATGGCGGGTAGAAATTGGGTCAAGATTGTTGCCGGCAAGCCCATGAGACTGTAAAGGGCTCGAACGGCAAAGGTCAGTAGACGCACGCCAAACATGGACTTCAAAGTAGTCGACACAGGCAGCTGACAAATAACAAATGTCTTATAAAGGTTAGAAAGGTTGGATAGCCGGTCTAATTCCACATCGTTACTTTTTGGGTATTAAAGTGAGGTTGTTGCAATGAGCATTAGGGCTAAGAGGAGTCTATTAGCTCATGAGATTTTCCTCTGGGAGGGCAGTCTACTCAACGTTGCTATTAATGTAAGGCACCTTGTCTTTTAGGCTATTTTGTATTGAATAATAATTATTTAGTTGTTTAGTTTTAATATGTACATGCGTTATCTTATCTCTCAGCGATAGATTGCGGTAACTGCTGAAGATTATTTAATTATCGATTCAACAAGATGAAATAGTTATCCCCAACTATTGGATGATTAAGATGTGGAGTATACCGTCGTGCGCGACGTCGCTAACGTCCATGTCCGGGCAATGGAGAATCCTGGAAAATCATTCGGTCGGCGATATTTACTGGCTGGCGGAAAGGCTGACCCCTAAGACACAGCTAATATCACGAGAACGCATTTCCCGCAAAGGGGATTTGCAATCGGGGAATCAGTATGTGGTCGTAATCTAGAGCACTCCTTTTTGACGAGGAGGTCTCGAAGCTTTATCGGGCGCGAGAAAGGCGTTCCGGACACAGCCGTAAGCTTCGAACGGCGGCGGACTGGGAAATCAGCATGGAGAGGATTACTCTGAGATTGTTGTCTAGCCAAGGAAGATAGCGAATTTTCCTCGTCGCCCCGGTCGAATATGCTATATGGGATCCATCGAGAGAGATAATAAATGGCAACACGTGACCGAATATTGTCGCTCTCCTTATCACCTCACCACTTCGTTGAATCGTGACCTCTGCGGCGAGTCCGTGGCCAAATATAACGAAGCTCAGTCTGGTGACTACGAATCATACACCGTGTTAAGTACATAGATGTAGTCTCCGCTTCAACTCCTTCGAATTGTGATCGATATTGTTCTGTCACCCTATGCTGATAGTAGTAGACATGAATACTGAGACCCCGCAAATCTAGATTTCTGTGTCAAGCTCTGCACATCTCAACGATCGGTCTAGGCGGGGAGAGCCTTCACTGCCGAAACCGGTGGTTTGAAATAGCCGGGCCGTGTGCCATTGCCAAGCCAGTACCGCATATTTAGCCCTGCATATCACCATTATTTCGGCCATCAGATTCTTTTCATAGTCTTCAAGCTTAAAAGTATGCTCTCAATTTCTATTAGCCCCAGTCATCCAATCCGAGGCCATGATTGCATCAACCTCAATCCGTTTCTCCAAGAACAATCTCCCCACGGAGTTGTTTATAAACAATGAGTTTGTATCGTCTAAGAACAGCAAGAAACTATCTCTTTTCAATCCAAAGGACGGCACACTTGTGTCGGACCAAGTAGCGATTGCAGGCGAGGAGGATGTTGAAGCTGCTGTTGTCGGCGCTGAGAAGGCCCTGTCAGCTTGGAAAGAGATGACAGCCGCGAAGAGGAGAGAGATTATGGTCAAGTTTGCGGACTTAATCGAAGTAGCACGTTGAGCTTCTGGCCGAGCTGACGCGCATCACGCTTGGTGCTCCGTATTTGACCTGGGGTAAGCATGAGATCGGAGTCGCGATCGAGGTAAAAGCACTATACCTCTGCCATCATAGCCACTCAGCTAACTAAATAGGCGTTTCGTTATTATGCCGGATGGATCGATAAATTCGCTGGAGAAGCTTTTCCTCAAGAGGATGGTTTCATGAAGATTGTTCGACATGAGCCTCTCGGAGTTGTTGCCGGCATTATCCCCTGGAATGGTCCTATTGGAACTATGGGCATGAAAGCTGCTCCTGCTCTGGCCAGCGGGAATTGCTTCATTCTGAAGCCTTCCGAGAAGACACCGTTTGGATCATTGTTGATGGGAATCCTGGTTCAAAAAGCGGGGTTTCCTCCCGGCGTCTTCCAAATCTTGACCGGTGACGGTTCCACTGGGGCGCTCCTCGCAAGCCACATGCGAATCCGAAAAGTCAGCTTCACTGGTTCAGTACCTACCGGCAAAAAGATTCAAGAGATGGCTGCCAAAAGCAATCTTAAGCCCGTAACTCTGGAGCTCGGTGGGAAGTCACCTCTGGTGATCTTCGACGACTGTGATTTTGAGAATGCGCTATCCTGGGCCATAAGTCTATCACTGCCAATACTGGACAGGTCTGTATGGCCGGATCTCGAGTCTATGTGCAGGAGGGAATCTTTGAGAAATTTACTCAAAGATACAAAGAAGGTATCGAGAATAGGGCAAAAGTTGTCGGCGATCCAGATGACGAGGCAAGTGAAATAGGTCCCCTGATCGACGAGGCTCAGTTCAAGCGCGTTTATGGTTTCATTCAGCGAGGCCAGAATGGTCAGGGAACGATCATAGCTGGCGGCAAGAGGATAGGAGAAAAGGTAGAAGCGAATCATCCCTCTGAGCCCTTTATGACTGTATTGGATAAACTAATAACGTACATCACAAGCGAGTGGACCACCCAAGCGAGTGGACCACTTTAATTAACCTTCCAACTAAAAATCACAATAAAAACACAACCAACTGTTCAATCAATTCAAACTAATCACTTTCCTCTTCTTTAAAAGTCTGAACTACTATCTCACAGGTCCTTGAGTTATGACCAGGCTGCCTGCAGAGCCCACAGCGCCTTTCCATCGATTGTGCCCCCCTTGCCTGGCCTCTATTCCTCGACGATCCGGCCTCTCCCTCTGCATCAGGGACTATTTGATCGACTGCATCTCTTCCTTCCTGTATAGTCATCTTCCCTCTGTCCTGCAGCCGGGTCCGCTTTGCCCTACGTCTCCTACTAAGGGTTGCATTTGCCTGCCGAAGGATCTGGACCTTGGACTTCAATAGGGCCACTTGATGCATCACAGCTTCCGTCCCTTTAGCAAGAGAGTTTAGGGCCCCTAAAATAGAGGCCGGGGAGCTGCTTTGATGTCTTCTGATCCGTCTTCTGAGGTATTCTGACTGAGAGCTAGCCTCAGTTGCTGTCCTTGGTATTGAAGAGACCCAAGGGCTAGGGAGGTCAGGCTCCCCTTCGGCAGGCGTTGGAGTCCGTAGCTGCATATCGAGCTTCTGAATAACTAATTCTAGGCTAAGAGGAACAAGCCTAGCTCCTCTAAAACCCCCCTTGATATTTTTCTCTATAAGGGAGGCTTGGAAGGCGGCATGAAATGCTAGGAAGAACTCGGTCTTCGAGATATAGGTTATCGAGCTCCGGATCAAACGCTCTATCTACTTTCTATATGCCTGCTTAAGCGGCCCAAAGCAGGCTATATCAAGAGGCTAAAGTAGATGTGATGAATGAGGGGGCATATAGAGTGTAATGATCTTATGTTCCTTGCAATAGTCCTCGAATTCGGTTGAATGGTGGCTCCCGTGCCTATCGAGGATTAGGAGACGATAGAGACCATTTGATCGAGTGGCTATGTATTGATTGAAGTGCTTTAGCCACTCAAGCCCTATCTCATTATTAGTCTAGCCATTCTAGGTTATTGAGATAGCCCAATCGCCTAGAAGGCTATGATCTTAGTACTAGGTTGCAAGATGATATTGGCCTGCAATAATGATAAACGGCGGGATTGACTACCTAGCTGCATTTATAGCCTGGATGACTATAACCCACTCGCAGCTTCTAAGCTAGATCGATTTCGAGTTTCCTCGCCTTTTTATACCTATCATAACCATTCCGCTGCTAATAATGCCTATAAGGAAGCCAATCTCATCAAAGTTAAATAGATCATTTAATCCAATGCCATATTTCGCTATTATATTCTCTATAAGCAAGAACCACTAGCAAATAAGGGCTAGATCTTTGCATTAGGCCCTCTTATAGTCATATTTATAAAAGGAATGCATTTAAAGCTATAATTAGCGCCTAATAAAGTTAAAAGCCTAATGCTTACTAATAGGTTATGCCTCTCGCTCAGCAAGCAATTGATTAGCCATTTCTTCAATAGCAGGCAGGCGTGGAGGAAACCCTCGGGAATCTAGATCAAGGATATACTTGACAATTGTCTGTTCCTCTAGATTAGATAGCTTCCGCGAATTAGGTATAAGATTAGCTCGAGAACGCAGGCCCTTCTGTCGATGAATAAGGGTTATACGAGGGACTATATAGATAGCTGCAGCGCGTCGGATGCTAAGCTTTGGGTCTTGTTGAAGAGCTTGAATAGCAAGAAGGATATTTGCTTCTTTATTTAGTTGAGACATTCTTTGCTGTTGAGAATTAATTGATTAAATGGAAAGGAGGAGATTTGAGGGATTTATGGTCCACTCGCTTGGGTGGTCCACTCGCTTGTGATGTACGTTATAACTTGTTATTTAGTTATTTTTTGAATACTTCCCACCAACTAGTAATGTCTCTCTGCCACAATGAAGATTTTGTATGAGCAATGAATACCTTCTATTTCGCCAAATAAATGGTGTCAAACCCTATAGAAAAACACCATCCTCTGCTCTATATCTACATCTCAGTGTGCGCAGCACCCTTATCCTGCCGAATAAACGAGTTTAGTCGTCTGAAGAAACATTTCTGTCTTTGAAGAGCTGTCTTCTCCACATCTCGTCCACTCGATTTCTCACCCCGTCGCGAGCCATCCAATTCATCCCCGACCATGGACAGATATGTTCCCAGGATCTCCGCTAGAAATCGGACGCGGTGCTCAAATTGGATTAGCGCTTCATTTTTAAGAAACTGTCCCGTAATTTCTAGAATGATCAACTTATAAGACTCCGGCAATTCCACCAAAGTCGATACTTCAATCTTTGCGTTTGCCCCCTCCGGTTCACTGCAAAGAATCTGTCTCAGTTGCGGCTCCTCAATAAGTTTTACACTTAATGCCTCGAACATCCCGTGTTCAACAAAGAAATTTAGCACTACGGCTAGCGACGCAGGATTCAACACCAGTTGTGTCATGGCAGCTTCTGGATTCTTCTCGATGACTCGTCGAGACTCTTCCGCTAACTCAAGTGCTTCAGCAAGACCGACCATGGTCATCCCAACAGGAAAAACAAAAGACGGACGGTCGTACCCAGCCAGTTTCCGCCACCAAAAGTTGCTGAAGTAAGAGGAAATCATGATGGGAATGAGAACAACATACGCCCACCACTGTGTCGCTGTCAGCATGGATCCAATACCACCAATCAGTGTACTAATTCCATTAACGGCGAAGAAGAGTTGTTGACGGAAGCAGAATGTCTTAACCATGGACAATGCAACACCGTCGTGGAGTTTTGTGCTAGCTGCTTTGGAGTGATGGATTTTGTTTGACCACATGTACATTGCCCAGGCAAAGTTGGTCAAGCCAAAGAGTGCAACAGGTGCATTCCCAAGATATCCCGAGAGAATATTACTGGCCAGCCAGACCTTTCTATTCGCACCGCCGATGGCCATGAAGGTTCCAATAGAGATCAGGATCGCACCGCCGCCCATGAACATATCCATCCCCCAGCGGTTTATGACTTCGTTGTAAAACTCTCGTCTTGTGACGTCGATCAAAACGTCCGTTTCTTGAGTATGCTGTGACTCTTCCAGTTGCTGGGATCGCTGGGCATTCAGGAGACGGCGTTGGTTTCGCAAAAATGTGACGTTATACCACGCCTTTCTACCATCCTGAAGAGCAAGGATAGAAATAGCAGCAGCGACCGTGCCGCCGATGGCCATGAATACAATGGCGTAGACAGGAACGGGAACATCATTCCAGATATTGGCCGCAAAGTCCCCCGCGTTGGCCAGTTCGAGAAGACCAGCCGCCCAGTAGAGGTTATGCTCCAAACGCAGACCGGGAAGATACGACCAAGATCTCCGCCCCTTGACCAGGATAACAGCGTCCAATCCGGGAGCTTGGAAACGAGGCTGAGTCCGTTCGAGATTAATCTCTTCCGTGATTTCTTGGCGTCTAGTTGTTGGGGGAGAGATGTCCTCGTCCTCCATCGTGGTTGGACTTGAAGAGTCCCTGGGTTGGGGCTGTGCAAAGGAATCTGGGGCTGACATGTTGGAATTTGAAGGGAAAGTGTGTGAAAGACGGGAGATCGGCCAGCAGTCGTAGAACTTTTTTACATTCCTACGATGAGTGCCGATTATGCCGAATGCGCCGCTTGAGAGACCCGACGTGTATACGTGACAGGAGGCTAAAAGACGATCCAACGAGGACTTAAAAGGAGAGACGTGGAAGAAATAATACAGATGATTGAGAGAACAGCTCTGTCTGTCTGTCTAGCTTCTCTAGTTGAAAAACTGCGCCGTGAACCTTTCGATTAATTAACCCTCAGCTCTCTAACTTGACACGTCATGTTTCCGTGCTAAGCCAGGGCCAAGGTAAGCATTGGTCAATCGGCCCCACCCAGTGATGCAGCAGCTCCGATTTTGTGTGCCGAAGAGCCGGATAAATGAATGCATGATATTTGTTCCGCCCCCGGGGGTTCGCCTCATATCTTGAATTTGAGTTTAATACCTCTCTCTATATATTGAGTGAACTTAAGCTATATAAGCATTTTATTGAGACTTTGCTAATCTTTATATACCAGCTATAATAGCAATAGGGTTTCTTAAGAGATAAATTATATTGCCCCTCTTTGAGGGACAATAAATGGAGTTAAAAAATTAGATGGAGCGACGTTTCAAGTGTATTATTTTCTTTTCGACTCTATCAACCTTATTACAACAGTCCCCTGCAGCTTAATCTTCGAAAGATGGCAGGGAACTCCGGCTTGGCCTTATAGTCATAGCTATTCAATTGTCTTTAGAATACGTTAGCCTATTTCGATTAGGTTAGTTAAGCTGTTGAGAAATTGCATCTTAACCTTAAACTGTTGTTAACACTTTTAGATTTGTCATTTGAGTTTGAGACTCAGGTATGACTCTCGATATATATTATACCTTGATTGAACTTTATCAGTTGCTGCAATCTATTGCTAAGAGATAGGATAATGGAAAGGCATATTAAAGCTAAATAAAACTATATTGCAAGGGGTTATATAGTAATAACCTTTTAGAAATAAATTTTCAAAGCATCTCTAGACAAGGGAGTACTGCCTACTTAGTGGAAGCATGCAAAGATTATACCACTTAAGAAACTAAGAAAGAGGCCGCGCGATCAATTTCACTGCTAGCCACTCTTAGCACGGTCTTAGAATCATTGCTAAAAGGATCTCATATACAATGAAAACATATACTTTACCCCCTACCAATCATTTTAAAGCTTGCAAGAAATAATCAATAGAGCAGGCACTATTGCTCTTATAAGAGCAAATTTATAATGCTTAGTAGGGTCAATAGATTGTGAGTTTAGTTAATTTTGATGATGGAGTATATAAAGAGAGATTAATATAAAGAATGCGAGTATATAGAATCCCAAGGAAAATTCCCCAGTGGATCGAGGCTTTCTATTAAAAATATATAGCAATAATCTAAGTAAATAGAGAATCGTTAGAAGCGCCGAAACTACTCTAAGCAGGCCTTCCCTAAAGGTTAAATCTTTTTACCTATCCTATTTGTATTATTCAATGCAGACTTGGTCTAGCGATGGATCGATAGTAATGGAGGGGCGGTTGTCTTTATAGACAATTTCATAGCCTGCTAGGGGGGCTTTCATCTCACGGGGGGTCCATTGAGAAGGAAAAGGGACAGCGATTGGGAAAATCGAGATACTTATTTCGCCACTAAAATAAGGTGACAATGCATATAGCTTCATTATTTGCATTAACATCTTTAGACAGCTAGAGGATGCAAGTGGTATGGGAAGATTAATTGAAGGGGGTATGAAAAGGAAGCTTTAAATCTCTATTGGGTCATTAGCATAGTCATTATTATCTTTATTGTTGTCTTCATTGTTGCTATTGCTATGATAACTACTATTATTTTCACTATTAGGAATATCTATTCCTTCTACTTTAACTACTATTTCATCTTCTTTGTCCTTAATATTCTATTTTAATATAAGCTCAATACCATTAGCTTCCAATGTTATCCATTTTCTCTCTACAGTCTGCTGTTCCTATTCAATAGCTAAGAATATGACTGCTTCCTTGACTCTTTCAAAGTTATATGCCGGCGGGTAGCCTACTATTTTATCTCAATATAATATGAAAGGTTAGTGTTCTTCTCACTGAAGGGTCAATTTAAGTGTATATATATTTTCTATCTATAGGATATATAAAGGGGCGGGGGTCCTTCACCGAAGGACCACGAGCAGGTTATATACACCCACGGGCTTGCCTACCTTAGGCTAGAACATGACTATAGCAAGCCGCTTTATATATTATAATGCAGCTCTATTGCTCCTTAACTAATAAGCAAGCAATAAAGAGCATATTGTTAATAAAGTAGCTTAGTTAATAATAAATATGCTTAGCGAGCGATTTTACTAGTTAATTTTTCTTGCTCTCTTTTAAGGAGCTTTTAAGCTATAATATTAGCCTTAACTATGCCCTTAATAAGATAAATCTATTGTTATAGGAATAGAACTTTGTCTTTAATATCTCTCTTTTAAAGCTATTTCTCTTTAGCTTCCTTAGTAGCTAGTTTATTATATTTATTTATTGCAATTCTTAGTCTCTCTTTATATAATATTATTAGTCTATAGTTACTTATAATAAATAACTATTGCTATAGTAATAACTACTTTAAGTTCTTCTCTTTAAGATAATATATCTCTTTAATTGCTATAATGCTATTTAATATAAGTATTTAATTAATTTAATAGACCTTATTAAATATATAAAGAACTATTGAAGTTAAGGATATATCTAAGTATATATTAAATTAACCCCTTATATAGTGATATAAGACTTAAATTTAAATAAACCTTTAATATATAAATATCTTAGCTTTAGTTAAATGATTAAAAAACCCCTCTTAAGAAAAGAGAGAGTAAGAGGCATTCTTAATAAAAAGAATAATCTGAAGGCTTAGTATTATATTAATCTCTATCTATAGAATTAAATATATTATATGCAATTTAATAATATATTAAATGCTTTAGTTATATATATATATATATTCCTTAAATTATTAAATTATCTAAAGCTAAAGAGGTAATATAACTACCTTAGCTTAATAGAAATAAAAGCTATTTAATATTATAAGTAATATTAAGAGCTATAAGCTTAAACTAGCTATTAAAGGTATAATAATTAAATAAGAAGGTTAAGAAATAAGGTTAATATTAATATAACTTAAAAGAGCTTCTATTATAACTTCTTAACTTAATAAAGATAATAAGTTAATATAAATTATAAGTAAGTAATAGATCTAAGTAAGTAGTAGGAAAATCCCTTAATTTCTCTCTCTTCTCTTTAATAAATTAATTCTTAACTACTTAATATATCTCAATTAAACTAAGAGGCAAAGGTTCTTCTTGCCCTTTAAGCTATTTAAAAAGACTTAAAGCTAAGCACTTAGTGCGCTACTTAAATCTATATAGTTCTAAAGATAACCTTATATTACTACCTTGCTAATATACCTTCTTAGGCTAGTATTAAGCCTCCCCTGCAAAAGCTATTTAATTTAAAGGAATAGATAATTATTAAGTATATTCTTAACTTTAATTCCTAAGGATTTCCTTTATATCTTATTAAAATTAAAGAAATAGCTAATTAATTGCTTACTAAGTAAGATACATAGCCTATTAAGAAGCATTAGGCTTTTAACTTTATTAAGTAGTAACTATAGCTTTAAATGCATTTATTTTATAAATATAACTATAAAAGGGCTTAATA
>JAMAKE010000110.1:0-59060 GCA_023628695.1 Nectriaceae sp. PG4201 | reverse complement strand
TTTTATATTAATAGCTTAAATAATTATAACCTATTCTTAATTTCTAAGCTAAATTAATTTTAAGTTTCCTTGCCTTTTTATATATATAATAACTATTTAACTTATAATTATACCCATTATAAAGCTAATCTCATTAAAGTTAAAGATATCTATTAAGTTAATATTATATTTTATAATTATATTCTATATAAGCACAAACTATTAATAAATAATAATTAAATCTTTGCATTTAGCTCTTTAATAGTTATATCAACGCAAAAAATGCATCTTAAGCTCTAGTTATTGCTATATAAAGTTAAAAGCCTAGCACTGGCCAATAGGTCATGCCTCTCGGTCAGCTAGCAGTCGATTGGCCATTTCTTCCACACTAGCGAGCCGGGGGGGAAACCCTCGCGAATCTAGGTCGAGAATATATTGAATAATTGTCTATTCCTCTAGATCAGAGAGTCGGCGTTGACTATGGATAATATCGCGTCGAGATTGAATGCCTTGCCGGCGGCGATGTAAGGTCCAGTGATGAACCTTATAGATGCTAGCAGCTTGTCGCAGACTTAGTTTTGGGTTATTTTGAAGGGCTTGAAGAGCAAGAAGGATCTTAGCCTCATTTTGAGCTGAGGACATGTTAAGTGGTTGAGAATTAATTGATCAAATGGAAAGAATGTAAATTGAGGGATTTTTGTTGCACTCAGTTGTCTGTTGCACTCACTTGACATATACGTTAGTGTATACATAGAATCGGAAGATGATGCTTTGGTTGATTATCTGTGCTGCAATGTCGATTGGGAGGGTAACACAAACGAACACTTTGCAGGCAGTATCAGGGACCCTTGAATAGGGCATCCTTGCCGTGAGTGTCATTCGGCATGGTCGGCTTGACTGCCTGCTTAAGTGTCTCGGCGTCGAATCTCCCTTGCATTTGGCCATCAATTTTGACTCTGCGGCTCTCCCAAACATTTTGGTGGAATGGAGCGTGTAGGCTGCGATACATTCGTCGACAGTCATCCGGAGGCGCCCAGCATGATGGCAATCAGGCTACCGATGCTGATGCCGGCAAACACGTCCAAGTAATCGCATAGCTTGGGAGGGGAGTCGGGCCAGTGATAGACAATGATATTTTGTACGATAATTAGCGACGATACGCTGCCGACACCGCCACAGTCCAGGGCGAGGAGTCGAATATCGTAACCAGATGTTGTTGTCGTTGGGATGAGCCTCCCTAGCTAGTCGTTCTTGGTTAGGAAGAAGGGTACCGAAGTTGGGTTGTGGTCATATTAGGAACATGCCCGTAAGTGCAACGCTATCTCATCTAATTGAAGTTGGCACGCCGTATTATTGCATCGGCAGCGCACAATACTCAGAGGGGTCGCACGAAAATACCTGGCTACAACTGGTATCTCAGTCGCGGTGCAGTTCGTTGAGATTTTCGCCCTGCGCGACAAGCATCTCGCTGATATGGATATTTTGACGTGCTCGCACACCAGTCCAGAGAAAATAACGCCGAGTTTGACCACAATGCGCTCAGACAGTTCATAATTTGACCTGTGATAGTAGAAGATATCATGAAGTATAGATTGAACTTCCTAGACTACAAGCTCGTTGAAGAAACAGAATAAGTACTGCCGTCGCCGTCATCCTCCAATGTCATCTCTACCTTCCAATCCTCCGGTGGGCACTAAATATCCAATGCATCCTCGCCTACATCCATGTCATCCAAGCCACTCCACGCCGTCAGATCTAAGATATCTCCCGCGTCACGAGTGACGGAAGATGACACTATCAACTGTTTCACCTTGGCCATGATATCCTCGAGGTATTCCATGTTTTGCTCCAGGTGCCATGAGTAATCCTGCTCAGCGGCTGCGTACCCGCTCCTCAGAAACCGGAGTTGGTCCAGGTAGAACGCGACGGTCTCATCTCGCGGGTCTGGATGAGTCAAATCGTCCTCCCCGGTCGCAGCGTCTCTGAGCATCAACATCCTGACGTCTATAGCCGAGGTACGGTGTCCTAGGCTCTCATGCATGGATGCCAACAGCCTCATGCAGCTCATGGCCATGGGACGGTTCGCGCCGTAGACGTCTTTGAGGTTATAGCTAATGTCCTCGAGAAGAGAAAAGGCGGTGGCGTGATCGCCGCAGGCGAAGTGAACTTCGGCCAGCCGTTTGCCGATGGCGATGGTGGCGGTGGGCTCCTGGTTGAAGTCGTAGTGATCGCGCGACGTCCATAGGAGCTTAAGGATGCGCTGCATAAAGGTCAGTGAAGAGACATAAAACTGGCGAGGTTCACTTACCTTCAGAGTGATGTAGTCATTCTGCTTGCCAGCAATGCTGAGAATGCATGTGAGATGACTGACGCTCAGGACGCTCAAGTCAATGTCAGAAGTGTAGCTCATGGCCAACACTCCCAACTGTGTAGCCAACACCTCGATAGCCTTGCTGAGCGGCACCTCACCCTCGTTCTTAGCGATCGTATATAGTAAAGTACTTAGCTTGGGCAGCGTGAGTGCGGCCGAGCTATCGTCGTTGTCGGTGCCGTCCTGGCTGTAATCAAAGACCCACTGGGACAGGTTGAAGCAGGCTTTGTGAGAACCTGCATCGGCCATTTCCTGCACAAGTGCAAGTGCGTCCCCCAACAGCGACGTGGAGATGTCTTGCTCGCAGGATGAAGCGAGGATAGCCTGAAAGAAGTGGTATGTCGAGCCGCCCTTGCTCTCCGATCGATCGAGCGTCCGGCTGAACAATGTCCATAACTCGTTTTGGATACCGCGAGCCTCCGAACACAAGTCGTAAACCTCCAGATGCTCAATCAACCTCGACCCAGAAGTCAAGAGATTGCCAAGCTGATCGCTTTGTTGGCCAGCGCGCAGCTATGCCTCATAAAGCGCCGTCTCGGCACGACTCAGGTCAGAATGTCCCCAAACAGGCTTTCATGCTTCTTCTCGGGGAGCGCCTCCATCGCATACACAAGAACAAGACATCTGCGGTCGTACGTTATGGAGGATTTGTACCCGTTCTGCACATACGCCTGTCCGCAGAGGACTTTGGGTTGCGACCGGGCCATATAGCTAAAGGCAGACCTGTGGAGCCACTGCAATTGTGAGCGTCAGCTGGAAAGGGGGGGAAGTTGTGTACCTCTGCCACCCTGTTTGCCTTGGCCTTAGCCGGGTCGGGATATATACCTGGAAACGCCGCCGACATGGCCTATATGTGTTAGAAGCACTGGCTAGAGTGAGATGCAGCGAGGAAAGAACATACTACGTTTGCGGAAAACCCACCGCTGGCCACGCATTTGTCCTGCGTCGGGTTTCTCTTCGCCCTCACAGCGGCGTTGACGTGGGTGGTTGTAACTTCAGTCCTCGTCGGCTTTGCATAGCCAGCCTCGACACAAAGATTCAGCCCTTGATAATGAAGCAATTCCGCGTGGTCCTGCTCGGGAACACCGTAATCATTCTGCCAGAGCGGTTTGCCACGGTCCTCGCTGCAGAGGAAGTCTGCTACCTTGTCGTGCACCATGATGTTGTAGAGACTTGCAGGATGCGACTCGAGAGCCGTCCATTCATTGATCGGGTCTGCAACTTGGTTCCAGAATAAAATGTTGTCAGCAGTCAGAGCAGGTTTGAACTTGAGACGTGGTGCCTGAAGAACTCGATCCACTGCCAGGCACACGTGTCTTTTGATCTCCAGGTCCTTTTCCACATCGGTGAGAGGCAAGTTTTCGATGCCGAACCTGTCTGTGATATACCTCGCACAGAGCTCAGAAACGACAATCGCCATTCCTTTGGTGAATAACCCCGTGTAGTCATTGGGATTGGTGGCGTCCCAGTAGCGGCCGAAGCAATCATTCGAGGACACTTTGTCTCCTTGTTACCTTCGCAGTAGTTCTGTGAACTCTATTAGCCAAGCCAAGTTTCGAGTCCAGCGGTTTGACTGACCTGTCCAAATTACAAACTGTCTAAGATGCTCAACTACTGTGTTCCCAGCCCCGATTCGAGTGTTGAGCTTCACAAAGAGCTCATTCTCATGCGTATGACATTGAACGCCGTAGACAGTCCAACAACGGAATCTGAGCCGCCCTAAATTCCATTGACGACCTTCTGAAATTGACTTGAAATAATTGACGGCACACCCGCGGTCAAGTATGTAGTGGCTCTTCTCGCCGATCATGCGCATGTGGACGTCTTCGAGTCGGATGAAGCAGTCTCCCACTGTTGGGTCGCCGACTTTGTTCTGTGCGAAGTACACAAAACGCTGCCCGTCGTCGTAAGCGGGATTATTTTTGTATCGCCCACGATAGACAAGCAGCTTGTACGGCACAAAGTCTTCCTAAGGACGATTAGCCGGGCCAGATCACCTCGACAACAGCATTATGCGATTCTTACAGCCCATCTGTTATCCGGTTGGCCTTCAATCTTCATGATGGCATGATGCCCGCGGGCCTTTCGGTAGCCGAGAACATCCCCAGCCTCTGGATAAGGTGCACATGGCAAGAATGTGTAAACCTCTTCAGTGGGCATAAAACCTGCGCAGACTCGTCAATTAATAGGAAACCTGTTGCAGAGCAAAAGGTGAGTACCATTGTACGTCAGCTTGTCGGCTTCTGATTCTAATGCTGATTGGATATGCACAAAGTTAATCATCGGTTGATTTGCCAGTCGGCGGCCTGTCCATGAATCTGATTAGTCTGGGCATTAGAATCGCATTAGAGCATCGGACTCACATTCATTCGAGGGTCTGTCCGTGGCTGTCGTTCGGGCAACAGGTTTGCCATAAAACGTTATTTTTCGTTTATTGCTATCCTCCAGTGTCAACTTTTGTCAATGCCCTACGTTCATGACAGGCAAATGATGGCACGGCGGCCAGCCACGCGACAAGGATTGTGAGGTCGGGTTTCTCCCTGATACGAGTTAATGGGTGTCGAGCGGACCTGAAGAAATAGCCTCCTCGTATGCCTGGTAGGTAAAAAGGTCAAGATATCGGGCAAGCATCCAAAGATTCTGATACACTCCGGTCTTCAATGATGCACCCTGGTTGCAGTAGATGCGCCGCTCGGATGTAATGCGGGCTGCTGAAGGCTTCCCTCTGACTGGTTCCACACGCAAGCTATGGCGTCAACACTGGGGTTATGGGTCTGGTCGAGGATCCGAGATTGCAGCCCTTTCTTTCGTTAGAGAACCTCAGCAAACCTCTAAAAAACAATGCAGTCCGCCTTAAAACCTTTGTTCTTACCAAAGGAGATTTCGATAGGAGAAAAAGCAACAAGTGGGCGTGGCTCCAGGAATCAATAGTTCAGTCGGCACAGCTGAGCTGCTGTAGTCGAGACGCCACCACACGCTCCGGGTGAAGAATGAAAGCGACATGGATATGTCTGCCGTACTAACTAAGCAGTCTAGATCGCTAAAAACTGCGGGTCTGGCCCAAAGAGTCTCATGCTCTAGAAGTAGAGAGGTACAGTACTAGTTCCGCCTTCCGGCATAATGCCGCCTAGACCCTTACACGGATTGTCTTTGATTCCATCGCTCAAAAAATCCGCGTACTGTAGCCCGTCTTCATGGCCAACTCATCACCGGGGACCCTGGGCTTTATTGCTACAGTATGACCTCTCCAGCCTTCGTCCTCCCGCCTCCGCCGTGCTGTAAGTCATGTGCTGCATTTCGAGGATAGGCAGCCTCGCGCTTCGCTTGACAATGCACGCAGATGGTCGGCTCATATTCGGCTTATACTGATTACGACTGGCTCTAGTGCAAACACAATGTCATTCCCCCGTTGTCACCGGATTAGTAACCTTGGGTCAAACATTTTATGACAGTCCATCGGGACAGAAAATAGTATGCTCAAATTCGATGGAGATATATTAAAAAAAGAGAACGACCTTGCCAGTAAAGGAAACCAGAATCATAGGCAACAACCTAGTTGCAAAGTACCGTGGGAGGACCTATGTAGAAACGCTCCGGATCTTGTAGGATGACATTGGGCACGGCGGCGCCGATGTTCCTGTACGCTTTCTGCACCTTTAAACTATCCGCATCTGAGCCAGTGTGAGCCAAGTCAATGAAGCTCTCCAGTATACCCTGGCGGTCTGGCTTGGTGAATCCAGCCTTGGCTGTAGGCTGAGTCGGTTCCGGAATCATTGTTAAGACCAATGTGTCCATGGGAGGCTTCTCTCTCTTTGTCTCCGGCTGCAGACCCATGGCGCCTTTTAAGCGAGACCATTTGACGCTGTCTCTGGCATTTGCATCGTCGATGAAGCGGACCGACTCTCGTGTTATACCTCTAGGCGTCCATGTCGACTCGGGATAGTTCTCCGGCATCGACTTGAACACTTGTATCGACTGCTCGGGGCGAGCGGGCGCTGGTGGAAGAAGAGTCATGCCTACGAGATGAGGGACGGTCGGAGGCATCTTGTCCGGCCGCAGGTAATCTGCCGCATTCTCCGAATAAGGACCCCAGTAGTTGGCCGGGAGCTGGTCTTCGACCTTGGCCACTTCGCGGAAGGCGACGGCCTTCTTCTCCTTAGTGTTCCAGACTTTGACGTCCAGGGTCGATTTGATTCGCAACGAGTCGCTTGTGTCTTTCTTCATCTGCGTCGGTCTGCTGATGATGCTGTTGCCGCTGTACGGGCGATCACCACGTCCCTCAATACCAACAGAGTTGACTGGGACCGGGCTGCGAACTGAGAAGATGAAGTTGTCGCTGCGTACATTCCAGCGTTTCTTATCACTGGTCACTTTATTTGAATAAGGCTTGCTGACAGAGTCACTCTTCTTCTTGTCATCCCCCGGTAGGCCAGACACAGCGGTAAAGGTGTGAGGGTTAGTGATGGCGCCATTCTCCCGTCTCTTGAATCCTTCTTGGAGCACAAGCTCCATGAGTTCAGATAAGCTGATGGCTCTCTTGCGTTCAGAAGTTCCAGAGCCAAAGCTGACGCTGAAGCTGATCACAGATAGGTCAAAGTGCACGCTGCCGTGGATGGGCGGTCCTTCAAGGTGCAGCGAGGCGCCAACGTCGACGGAGATCTTCTTTCGGATGAACCAAACTCGGATCTCGTAGTACACGCCAGCAGACACGGCCATGTCAGCCATGTAGTGTAGGGGCTTCAGATTGACGAGGAAGTCGGCATGAGCGTCGAAATGTGCCCCGAAAGGCCCGGCAGAGAAGACGGCCTGAAGCATTTCTCCGGCCATGACGGCTCCCGGCGTGATGGCCGCGTACGTGTAGCCAGTGACTCTCAGATTCGAGCTAAGAGTCCGTGAAATGCCTAGCCGCTGCGGACGCGGATAATGCGCCGGCACCTGGTACATCGGGTGGTAACCGCCGAAGCTGACGACCCAGTCGCCCGAGTGTGGGTTGTTTTTGCCGAACCAGCTTCGGATGGCAAAGCCTCCCGACGGTCAACAGTCCTTGTTGAGGATGAAAGAAGTTGGATTGATCAGACCGTCTACGGAGAGTTCACCATGGACGAGATCGAGCTTGCCAACCACGGATAGGTCTATGAGGACGAAGGCTTTGTCCGAACTACTACCTCGAGGCAGGGCGGCCATTGCGCGCGCAATTAAGCCAATATCTGTCTAGTTGGGACCGAGAGCTACCGTAGCGACGGCGCGCATGTCGATAGCCTCGCACGCTCGGATAACCAGACCCAGTGCCATCCAGATAGAGCCCATGCTGGGCATCACGAAAGCGTCGGGCCCCATCAGCGACTGGACGGCCTGGTTCATGTTGAAGCCTCCTGGGGTGCTGAAGCCCTGGATGAGCGGGAACGTGGGCAGCTGGTCCACGGTGGGTAGTCGGAGGCGTGAGTTGTAGCCAAAGCCAGCAATGAGCCCACGCACCTCTGCCCAGCCCATTGTAAAGATGAGTCCTTGCAGCATGGCGTAGACGAAGAAGGAATCGTATTCTGGCGTCCTGTTGGTGGCGTTCGCCGGTACCTACTCGTACATGCCGAGTGCTGCGATGGAAAAGGAGCTCAACGAGATGGCGACGCCTCCGAAATACGCTTTGGTACCGGGCTTGTGATACAAGGCACCCGCAAGCTGGATGGGACTGCGATTGAAAGACATGTCGAAACGCTCTACCTCGATTTTTATGGGGACATGTAGTATGTCGTGCAGCCCATGGACCTGTTTGGAATCGAGTCTGACGACAAGGTTCAGACCCTGAATACCAGCACCAATGGGGCCGATGAGGACGCTAGCGTCGAGATGGATGCGCAGAACGCCGCCTTCGTAGGACAAAGAGATACCGGAGAGCGTCAAAGGTCCCTTTTTCTTCTCAAGAGGAGCAGTCGTTGCTGGCGAGTTGCCGCCGGTGGCGACTACTGCTGTTGACTTCTCCTCTTGAACTGTGCTAGTCATTGTCTTCGCACCAGCAGGGGCCGTACCCGGAGACGTCTTCTTCTCCTTTTCGTGGCTAAAGACGTGATCAAGGAAGACGCCTTGGCTGCCGACGAGACGAAAGTGGAAACCTTCGATCAGTTCCTTGTCTTCGGTTCTCAGCTTGATCGACTGGTCCTTGAACATCTGGACACTTTCGTTCAAAGGTGGTGATATCATCTTGCGTAAACATAGTACTGACCCAAAGGAATTCAAGTGCGTCAAAGGGAATGTCCAAGTCACCAACGACGAGCAGTTTCGAGATGGAAGGCAAAGGGCCCAGAGACACACGAATCAGTCTCTTGACAGGAGACTTTGCAGCAGCGCCAGATGAGGCCGGAGTTGCTTTCCCTTTGATGGGAGCCATCTGTGCAAACTGGACGTGGAGCATGCCAAATTTGAGCTCTGTGCCAAAGATGAGGTATGGCTTCGGCTCTTTAACCCTTGTCAAAACAATGTCAAACTTGTCGTCCTGAGGCTGTGATGATTTGAAGGTCGTTCCCTTGACAAAATCTGGAAGGATATCTACCACGTCCTGACCCAAGGGCTTCTGCACGGCGTCGCCGAGAGTGAATTCCTTGGAGGCCTGACCAGCCACCATGGCTTCTTTGTGCAGCTTAGCATCAAGAGACCAAGTGTCCATATCTGTGCGCTTGAATGTCGTCTCCAGCAGGATGCTGGAGATCTTAAAGTTGGCTGCAAAGCCGATCTGAGTCGGTTTATTCTTGCCAGAGTCAATGTCCAAGGCGATGCTCTGCAGCTCAATATTCTCCAGGATGGACATTGCATGCGTCTTCTCCTCGCCGGCGGCAAACAAAGAGTGAAGAGCTGTCATGGGGATATGCGTTGCGCGCGCACGAAATATGACTTGGCTCTCCATCGACGAATACGTTATCATGGCTTCCAGCGACGACGGCTGATCACCGGCCTTGAAAGGGAGAAGAGTGATGGCTCCAGTCAGAGCGACACTGAACGACTTGGAGGCGTAGACATAATTGACTGAGAAGCTCAGCATGGAGTGATCAATCCGCAACGATGGTATCTTTGATGGATCCGGAACGGCTGATGTCGCTGCTGGCTTTCCAATCAAAGCTTCAAGTTGGCCACTAACCCTCAGGTCCTTATTGGAGACATACAGATCTGCCGAGACAATCTCGGTCGGAACACCAAACGGCAGATGCTGGCCGAAGCTGCTGTCGAGATAACGCAACGACATGAACGGTTCCGAAGGCACAAGGTAAGGGAATTGGTCCCATCGCTCGTGGTCAAGATAGTACTGCAATGGAGGTTCGCCCAGTCCCAGCACATTGCCACGCCCCTTGAATGCACACTCGCCGGAGAACTTGCCTGCGGCCTTGGTCCAGACGAACTCCATGGTGAAGACCGAGTGCTTGTCAGCTGGGACAAGGACCTGCAGGGACGCTTCAAGCTCCAAACGCATGCCGGCCAGAGTGGTGCCACCCGTCTCAGCGTTGCTCTCGAGTGTGATGGTCACTCTTCTCCAGAATACGTGAGACATACTGGAACTGTCTTTACTCCTCGACCCGTAGCCAGAGTTTGTGAGGGTCTCCTCCAACTTGGTGATGGCATCGCCCACTTCGCTACAGCTCTTCTTGATCCATTCTTTGAGGGCCGCCCACTGAAGCTTTTCTGAATAGCACACGAGGAACAGATTTACGTAGTCCTCACCGATGGACACGTATATACCTAATGCACGCTTCTCGCCACCGACCTCTGGCTCCGCAGCAAGGATCAGCTCTCCCGTGGTGTAAGCGTCGCCCAACGGGCCAGACGACGGTGCTACAGTCCTCTTGGCAACGACAGATAGGGGAGGAACGAGATCATTCCAGCCAGCAAGGTACTTGTTGAGCTGCTTCACGATTTCGCCGTTCAGATCAAGCGAGGCTTCGAGACGGATGCAAGATGTAGATCCGGAACTTGGAAGATACCACATTGCGTTGCGAGCCGGCGTGCCAGCCAAGCTACCAAACTTGACCTCAGTGAATTTGAGCATTGTCCTCAGCCACGGTTGGAGTCGATGTTGGTTAATGCACAAAAACCGGCCAGGTTCTTGAACCCGCCGTCCGCAGGGCTCGTTTCCAAGCCCCAGTAACAGATGGCCAGGACACCGGTCAACGCCAGTACGAGTGGTTACTTCGGCATCTTTCGATACATTGGCGAAACCAACCTCAAACTCTTGATTGAGCACTTCAACACCAGCAGAGAATACGAGCGGAACGGCCTCTGCGTCTTTAGCTACCTGGATGCTGATGTCAGTCACTTCGAGTGACTTGCCATCTGGACCCAACTGCAGCTTGACGCCGGCGTTGCGAAGATAGGGCGCATTCGTCCGGTCCAATTTCCCCGCTGTATCAAAGTCTCATCTTAGGGGATCGCTCAAGGAAATTTCGTACTCGTTCACACCGTCCTTGATTGCGTCCAGCGAGGCTTCAAAGACCATAGGTCCTGACATTGTCAGGAACGTGTAGGTGCCGCTGTCCGGGTTGGAGAAGGCAATGTGATCAGGCGGGACGGTGCCAGCGCTGATACCTGGCGTTGTACTCCGGATCTGAGTAGTCTGTCCGGTCGCCGCAAGCATGTACTGGTCATTCAAGGGCGGAGATTGACGCGGAGGAGGCAAGTCTGGAGCGCCAATGGCTGGGCTGATGATAGGCGCAACAGCTAGGCCCCCAGAAAGTTGAGTCATTGGCAGCACTTTTGGTTCACTGGAACCCGGAGCAATTACAGGTACAACGGCAACGTCTCCGGGGAGATTTGGTAGCTGCACCGGCTCCCTTGGTTGAATAGTTGCTTCCGGCTTGGGACCAGGAATGAGGGGAGGGACTAAGCCGGTGCTTGGTTGGTTGATCACAGTCCCAGGTCCGTCAACAGCTCCTGGGACTACGGTACCGCCGAGTGACTGAGGCTCCGTGGGAGTGTAAACCAATTTCGGGACTGGAGTTACACCTGGAGCCAGCACTCCGCCCGGGATTTGAACGCTACCTGGCGTTGGGATACTTGTAGGCAACTCTGCTATCACAGGCCGGCCATGACCGAGCGATCGCCGACCTGGCTTGGCTCGTCTTCGCGGGACCTGAATACACGATCCACCGTCATCGCCCTCATCCAGCCATTTTCGAGGATGATGATGATGGCGGTGATTGTGCCCAGAATGACCATCAAAAGCGGGATCTGTGGACGTCTGATCATGTCTACGCTCGCCTGCAGAGCGTGTCCAGTCCCTCTCGCCAAAGAATCGTCCTGGAGTGCTCACGACTCTGACGCCAGCGCGAGGCTCGGCCTGCGCATTCTCCTCAGAATCCGAGCTTTTTGAAGCGATAGACTAATGTTTTTCATTAATTTGCGTATGCGCCTAGGAGACGGTCGACTTACGTGAGCTTTGAACGTCACTAGCCTGCCAGGCTTATCAATCAAGCTGCCTCGGCCGACTAATGTCGACCCCAAGAGCTCATTAGCATTGATCACGAATGTCCTCTCTACCAAGGTGTCTTGCTGGTCGGGCAGTGACGGTGGCCAGCTGTCACTGACCAAGCGTTTCCCATTGACGTGGTTCGCCATTGTATGACAGTATGCCCGTCCCCGAGGCCATACTCAGGATGAGTTCTGACTACCAAGAGGTCGTAAGAGGGAGAAACCGGCCGAAGCAATACCTAGGAGTTCATCCTTGGGTATCTAGATGAGATGAAAGCCCAAACCCTGGATCGCACTGAGACCGACTGTCGTCCAGGCTGATTAAGACGAGACGGCCCCAGACGTTTAGCAACCTCAGGCACGGCCCTGGACCCTAGTTCAGAACGCCTCGCTCACTGCTGTTCCATCCATGCTCGTCAAAGCCACTTGAGGTTCGCGAAGAAACTTGATACGGAGCTGCAGAACTGAACAAGCTTCCCCAATAATTGCAGCTCGACCAGTCTCTCCATCACATATCAGTCGAGACATGCAGCAGGTAGCGCCAATGTGAGATCGGCCTCCCTGTTATTCCATGAATGGACGCGTGGATCAATAGTCTGGGATGTGGGCGTGTGTAGTAGGTTCGTGTCGCGATCTTGATTTGCACTAGCGCTGCAGGTTTCGGTACTGGCCTCGAGGGAGCTCCTAGAAACGCGGACTTGCACCTATATTGATACCAGCTCGCCAGTCTAGACCCCAAAAGCTGGGGAATATAGCCGTGCACTGATGCAGCTCCTCAGCCAGCCAGCGCGCCCAACTATCGAATGGACCAAATTCCAAGTGGATTTGAGAACAACCGCTATGTCTCGGATAGAAAATAAACGACCGAGCCCCAGCCGCAGCCCCATGCGGACCTTTCATCCCGAGCCTCGGCCTCGCTCAAGTGCGCACGAAGCGTCGAGAGTTATGACGCTACAGAGGGATGAGACTTTGTAGGCTCTAAGCCATATGTGCAAATTCGCGGTGCGGATTTTCGCGACCAATTAGATTTCCAAGCCTTCCGTTTATTCTGACTAAGGCGGACCGATGACTTGGTCGGTGGTTACCCTAAAGTCTCTGCAGACGAACAAGAGGCGTTGACATGAAGAGTGAATTGGCATGTAGATTAACAGCGAAACCAGAACTTCGTATAAAATACCAAAGATGAGGCAACATCTGGGTATCTATCACATCCTGATTCGTTGTATGGAAAAGTACTTCAAGAAAATATAAGCTCCGCCATGTCAACGAACTATAACAACTATATGACCGATGCCATATCAAAACTCACTTCTTCCGCAGCATCCATTCATCCATCACTTCAGTCTTGACCAGCACAGAAACTTCCTTGCCAGCGGCATCTTTGCTCTTCTCCCACCTCCCATAGATCTCCCTCGTCTTGATTTCCACATCGTGTCCCACGACCCCGTTGACCGTCGCCCTCACCAGCATGAAACTGGCGCCCAATCCTTCCACAACCGTAGCGCCCCCACCAGCTGTCCCACGAGGCTTTAGATGAACTACAACCTGGGCAGCCGACTGTCTGTGTGTCACAGCAGCGATCCATTGCTGTCTAGTACCGATAGCGCGTACGGTCGGTAACGTTGCCAGTTGGTCCAGCAGATCGGACAGGTCTTCCCCGATAGGGATGATAAAGTCCAGGCCAAACACTTCTGTGCCCGCGGGTAGACCACTAAGGCTCTTTGGTTTGACAGAGAAGACAAGGTGCTGGGCCGTGTTGGACTGCGCCGGTATGCTCCGCCCAGGAGAATCTTGAAAGAAGGCCAACTTTGCGAACCATGACTTTAGCTTGGACTCTGGAGAAAGACGCTGTGGATCATGCTCAACTGCCTTGTCGCGTGTGTCCTCTTCAGCCGCCGACTCCTCAGGGAGAATCCTCCTCATGGGGCTTTCAATGCCTGCGGTGACGTTAAAGTTGAGTGTCACACTGAGGTCACGCTCTAGCAGCTGCGTAGCTAGATAAACCACTTTCGAATCGGGAGCCGGCCTGTCCTACGCTCGAGTCTTGTTCTGATCAATGTAGTAGTCTATCATGTTGACGATGAGATGAGGAGTGAGGATGACAGTATCGTGGTTCCAGATGGGCTTTATCGGCAGGTTGGAGGGCTGGATTACACCAGTCCTACTCCACTTGACGTCCTTTTCCACCTCATCCAGTTTCAAGGTTTCTTTTTCTTTGTCCGCCATTTTTAAGAACGGCTTCAGCTCGCAGGTAAACGACACCGAGTCTTTCTCAAACCTGCCCATACTGCAGCGTTGTTGATGTGGCGGCAATTTGAGCTTGACAGTGTAGTTTACCAGTTTCTGCTCCTGACCTCGCGCAACCAGACAGAGGATCATGTCTTCATTTTACGACTAGTACGTACAGTTGAGAGGAGTGGCCGCTAAACCTAGCTACTTGGTCGTAATGGTAATTTCGAGGTCAGGAAAGGACTCGACGATGCCGCTACGGATGATGAAGCCCGAGCCCCCAACCTGCACACGATTCGGCGGACCTTTTGCTAGATACATGTTGAAGGCCGAACGGATTTGGTCGCGGACCGGGTCATCGCCTCCTCCTATTGTGTTGGCAAGACTCATGGCACCGTCGACTAGAGCATCCACCCAAGTATCGTCCACAAGGAAGCAGTTGATGCTCTCCCTAGCGAGGACAGCAGGATCTGGGAATAGATACGTCGCTGGTATCAGCTTCAGAGACATGAGGTTCTCAATGATCCATTTGAACACGAGACTAAGCTGCGGAACTGTGGATGCTTTTGGCTCGGGCAAGCATAGATTAGTCGTTTCCTTTTCGATCCAGGGCTTTGCCGAGCTGTCGAGGTGCCTACGCAGCTTTGCAAGTGTCATGACGCCTGGTGCGGCGGCCATGGACGTCGCCGTATGCTTCGGCACTTTCCATTTCGCAGAGTTCGTGTTCTCGTCTCCCTGCTGCGGCAGACCAGCATCTTGGCGGCCACAGATCCCTTGAACAGTCCGTCAAGCCTTGTCAGCACGCTGGTGACGACGTCGCTCGCCTTATGCATCACAATAATATCGCTGTCGACCGGACTTTTGGACTTGGTCACTGCTTTCATGCAAAGCTGCCGGCGCAGGTAGGCGATCGCTGCCGAGAACTTGGCGTCTCGACCTGCTAGCGTGCGTCCCAGCTCCCACGCCGTGTTGTACGAGACGTCAATAACCCTCGCTGATACGTCAATGATTTGTAGGTCGGTGCCGTGCAGACTCGACTTGATGCGCGCTTTGCGCGAAGAGCCGGGAATCAATGATGGCGAGATGAGAGACTTGCTCAAGGTGGACCGCTTCCAGGCGTACACGGATGCGCTGGAGCGCCAGGAGCGATATCTCCTCCATCGTCTTTTCTGCGAGTGGTGGAAGCGCCGTGCTCGCGTGCCAGGAGGCATATGGGCAGATCCAATAGTCCGTACAAAGTGCAACAAGAGGATCCAGGATGACCTCGCAACCTTGAAGACTGTCAAAGAGCTGCGTAAGAAGTATCATCAGGACAAGGTGCCCGCCAACCTGGACAAGATGCATCCCACCGCTAGATCGGAATTCTTCAGTCGCACGGCTCCGTCCATCATCATGGGAGGACTCGGCACGGCGTGGCCGTCAGAGTTCCTTGTCAAGAAGGACAATGAGGCGAGATCGTTGAATTCGCTTCCTTTTACTGGCACCAAAGGAGCAACCTTGGTACAGCAGTGGCTCAAGGAGCTGATCGGAACCAAGGCAGGCGAGCCGAATCACCAGTTATGCATGGTCCACGGGATGAAGCTCTTCTTCCAGAACCCCAACCTGGTCAACAAGATTGTCGATTCGGAGAAGACAAATAAGGGCCTCATGCGACTTCCGCCTTGTTCCAGTCTCTCGACAGTCTCAACGCTCTCAACTTTGCTGCGCCAGGATGGGTCCGCGTTGCCGTCGACACGTTGATGCAGGAGTGGGCGTACGCCCTGAGCATCGGCGACCCGGAGAAGATGAAGGAGCCCAGACCTGCGTACTACAACAAAGCGGACACGCACTGGAACGATACGCAACCATGTCCTGTCTTGTTTCTGGAGTGGGAGGTTGAGTACTATCATCTGCCAAAGCGGTTCTGGACACTGCAGAGATTGAGTGACGGCACGGCAGACTACAGGATTTCCCCAGGCGTCAACATCTCCTCGTTCGACATGATAGACGTGCACAAGCGCACCGTCTCCGGACGAAGCATCTTGCGTCCTAATGCCGAGTGGGCAATGACTGCACTCGTGCAGCAGCTGCTGGACAAGCTAGACGATGACTCTGTCACCAAGAGAGCCAACCTGACGGGCGGCAAGGCTCAGATGCTAGCACAGCTGGAAAAGTCGCTCAAGGACCTCAATCTAGTCTCGGGAAGCCTCGACGGTTTCACAGACCAGCTTCTCACTCTACACGGTGGTATCCATGTCTCGCCATACGAGTCCGAGACGCATCCCACGCGCAACGACAAGGAAAAGTCACTCCTCAACGCGCTGCTCGAGTCCGAGGACGGCCACGATGTCACTCCATATGGAGAAGATATCTGCTCCATCGAAAAGGCCGAGAGAGACTTCAAGCCCGTCACGCACGGTCAGGCACGCTTCACAAAGTTCAACATTGTCGACAAGTTTGGCCAGGTTGTCTCGCCCATTCATACACCAGACGTGATCAACAAGACCAAGCCACTATATCCCTGTCTTGGTCGCACGGTTGCCTGCCAGCCGAATGAGGTAGAAGGCGGAGGCTTTGCCAACAGCGTCGAGCTGGACGAGGAGCACTGCTCGCAGTTCTTCCAGCTCGGCCACCGCATCAACCAGGACGCCAGACTCAACGCCCATTTCGTCGTCAACTCTGCCGACGTCGAGACCCACCACGAGACGACCCAGTTCTTCCGCGGCGACAGGGAGCTCGGCCGAGGTCAGGTTGACCACGTCAGGCGGCCAACCACAGAGTACGAGGACCCTGTATGGGGTTGGCTCATGCTCGACTTTCGCACCATGGGCATCCAAGTGTACAACGCCGCAGGAGAGAGCATGGGCGAAGCATTCGTGCCGGACAATATCC
The DNA here is from genome assembly GCA_023628695.1 of Nectriaceae sp. PG4201. Classification (NCBI taxonomy): domain Eukaryota; kingdom Fungi; phylum Ascomycota; class Sordariomycetes; order Hypocreales; family Nectriaceae; species Nectriaceae sp. PG4201. The sequence goes on along the minus strand of JAMAKE010000110.1, from coordinate 42,163 downwards.
ACGGCAAGGCGTACTGGCAGGTTCACTATGCCGAGGGTGACATGTCCGAGGCCGCCAACGAGTCGTCGCAGCTGCAGCAGCTCATCAAGCGCATGTCCGACGCCAAGTTCCTCGTCGGTCTGTGTGCTATGCTTACTGATGCGTGCCAGAACATCTACAACGATCCGTTGTCTGGTGACACGCACATGCTCAACATGGTGGGACGCCCGCTGGCGCTCGTGAATATTGGGATGAACATCGAGCTGGCCACGCCGGTCATGCAGTCTCAGAGCTACCAGGACCTGTTGAAGAAGGAGGAGATCAAGCTCGATGAGTACAAATTCGAGGTCCTACTGGGCGACAAGTCAAATCTGCACGATGGCCTCGTCGGCTACTTTCCTCCGACTCCGCCCTCGTCGACGCCGCCTCCAACACTAACAAGCCCTATCCCCAACCCTCAAGATCCCGTAGCAGCCAAATGCCCCGATTCCAATTGCATGTACACTGAGTTCGGCTACCCGAGCCGCAACATTGTCGACGGAGACAACCAGAAACCCGACTCATTCGCCTCGCCCAGCTCAAGCAAAGTCTTCCTGTCGCCCCTCCATGTTGATCCCGCCAAATGCACTAACGAGACCAAAAAAGACTACGACGCAGCTGCAGCCTACAACCGTGGTATCTGGAACCATCCCTCCACCGTCGTCCTTGAAGCCATTATAGACCCCTACCAGCCCATCCACATTGCCACGGGCATCTTTCCATCTACGACCCTGAAGCTGCCTCAGTGGATCATCGACCAGACGCTCAAGAAATTGCGTATACTTCTGCGTGGCGGACCTGTCCTCACGCGATCAGACTTGCCCGGCATCGATACGAGCGCGGAATCGTGGAAGACGCCGATGAACCAGACCACAGCCGAAGCCTTCATCCCTCTCCTGACGGACAAGGCCGAATGGTCATGGTTGCAGCCTAATTTCTCGGCGTATGTAGAGCCAGGAGACGACGACGAGTATCTGCCTAAGTTTGTGCCGTACAATCTCAAGTCGGCGCCTTCGGACTATCCGTTGGAGGTGGGTCCTCATACGGTGTTGGAGGGATTTTACAGGTTTGATCTGTATCAGATGAAGCCGCAAGGGCAGCTAAGACCTGGCAACCCGTCGGAAAGGGACGGTTCTAACAGCATCATGAAGTAAAACAGAAATGATCCGCTCCCAGGGGCAGGCCGATATGCATCGAGAGCGTGGCAAGCTCGGTATATTAGTGATCAGCCCCCAAGAGACGCGAGACGTCGCGATTTTTGTATATAATAATTCGACTTTATCATTTATTCACGCATTTTAATGTGTCTGTTGAACACAGCGGGACGGTTTTCCATGTCTTTTCCGAACAAGCGGCAATTATCGTCGGTGATGATCATGCAAGGGAATCCATCCCGTTTCATGCTGAATCAGAACGCCTTTTCTGTGTGCCTGTCGAAGGTGAGAGTTGAATCCTCGCAAGTAACCTCAAAGTCTACAACATGTTCAAAGTTTTTCGGGTTCAATTAATCTTACCTTTTCTAGAGAAGCAAGCCATTAGGCGTGAGCGGTGCCAGCGATATATGGATTCGCGCTGTTTTCTCCACCGACCAGTGGACTTGCCCGATGCCAATTTACAAGATCACCGTTAGTAGATCATCATGAATATCCTGGCTAAAATAAACAAATAACCCCCCAAAAAAATATTTTAAGCTCAGGATACATATCCCAGATCTATTCTACATATGAACATAATTCTCAATGGTGATGAAGCCTTCTTCCTCTAGCCTTTCTTTCCCTTGAGAAGGCCTTCTTCTTAACGAGCTCCCTTTCAATATACTTAGCTTCCGTCAACAATGAATTCTCCATATAGCACTCTCACAAACATATACCGAAGCCATGGATCTCTCAACATTGAGAGAGATATACATATGCAATGCGTGCTCCCCTGCATTGCAGAACCCCCCATGTTACACCACAGATGCTGCTCGCTATGGTTATATTTTCCCTACCTTCTTGGGGCAACCACCTCAACTTGAATTGTCCAAGTAACTGAACGCAATATTTCAAAGTCTGCATATCCTATGGCGTCGAACCTGGGAATTTCCTCTCATACCTGAAAGCAAATTAACTACTCTTTAATGGTGATAAGATATTACTCACGCTTCGCACAATATAGGCTCATAACTATATCCTTCCTTGCTACATTACCCCCAATTTATTGTCACTGCATACAGACCAAATTAGGAGTAGTCTTGCAAAATGCTATTCATATTACCCACTTAACCAACTTATCTAGTCTTAGGCCTTCTGCCTATATGGCTTTATAGGAGATATTAATGGCAGGATAATAATAAAGAATGAATACCTCAAAGAGGACTTTGTAGAGTAGCAGTGAAGGAATTTAGCTCAGTATCATTATATAAATGGCTAGCAACAGCGCCTTCTTATATAGAACATCTGCGGACCCTAGATAGACATTCAGGGCAATGTAGCTGTCCTACAATATCTGCCAGGTAAGTCGAGGCTCTTCGAGACGCCTCGGCTGGTACCATCGGGCAGATGGCCCGACACACTTGACTGGAGTTGGAGCGTTGTGATTTCAGACACTCGTACTGGTATGGAAAACGCCTCTAGGCGCTCAAGGGCGGTGCCCGAGCTGGGAGTGAGGAGCGGATGAGCTGAGCCTAAGGTGAGCCGCTACGGCGATGGCTCTGCGTCGATATTCTCCTTCTAAAATAGCTTACAGGAATGCGGAAAGCAAGCTATGACCGTCATCACCAGCCATTTCATTCGAGAGATTGACAGTTTCAAACTCGTCATTAGACGACGAAGCCTTAGATGGCGGCAGAGCCGAAGTATGAGTAACTATTAGTCTGGACCTGGGGGACACTATTAGTGCACGTAGGAAATATGTAGAGTGCAGCATGTGTTGTAGTCATTGGGCCCTTAAATCTCCACAGCGCTACATAATGCAACGTGTTCTGCACTAGAAAGTTGCTTCAACCCAGAGGTAACTTGACTAGTTGAGTTGTTACATTCCTATAGATGAGGTGTCTAACCTTGATTCGCTTGATGATAGGATTAAAGTAGAGGCCTGGACGTTATGATGACAAAATTGCGGTATCTTATTGCCTGCGTTTCTAGGCATTGCCAGACTACCAGAGTTATTTCTTCCGCTTGGCAACGGCCATACCAAGTCGGTACATCAGCGACTTAGCTTCGAAACGCTGATTATTCAATAGCCCATGTATTAGCGATACGTAGAGAGACGTTTGCGCCCTCGGGCCAGAAAGCAGTCCAGGCCGGGACTCTGTGTGAAAAATAAAAAATAAACTGTCAACAAAAACCCTATTTATTCCTCAAGATTGATAATTAGTCCAGGGCTGGCAACTCTCCTCTTTGCTGGGCCTCCTCAACAAGCTTTTCGTAAATGGCAACCTTCTCCTCATAGATCTTGATAAGATCCTCCGCCCTCTTACCAGGTGTAGCGTCATCACCACCAAACGCCCTCACTGCCGCATAATAAACATCAGCCAGTGCATTACAAACACCCTTGGCAGTCACAGTTGTGCATTGATAGTAAAGGCTATAAAAACCAAAGACGTTAGCGAATCCAACTAAAAAGCTGCCGAGGTAATCCTCAATATGTATAGAAGTGTTTCTTTCTAGCCAAATTATATCGGGAATAATAAATGATGCGAGGACGTACTCCTTCTTGAAATTATTGTCAATCTTCAATTTAGCACTTTCTGTGAATCGAGTTTGTATGCGATAGTTATTGTATCCAAAGTCGTGCCGGTTACAGGCTGGGACAAAGGGGAAGCCAAACGGATTATCAGGCGAGGAGGTGCAGCCGTCGGATGTCCAGTCTAGAGTTGGTGGGTCGCGGGCTTTGCGCCGCGTAGTAAACCCTGGCAGGGTGATGCTAAAAAGAAGCTCATCGGTGACGGTCGCTGCACTTTGACGTCGCGATAGTGGAGAATCAGCGTTGTGGGTGGGAAAGGCCAGGGCTCCTGAAAGGAAGAAAATTGCAAATGATAGGAAGCTCATATTGAATGGATTGACACTGAGTTCTTACATTTTAACATCTGAGCGTGTGAAGAAATACTCGTTCTTTTATACTTGCACCCAGAGTCAACTGCCGTAACCATTATGCGTCGATGCACTCTTGGCCCTAACCAGCTCCGGCGTAGTTGACCGACTACCTGCTACATACAGAAATGATCTTTTGATAATGAGCCACGAGACCCTATGCGATGCGTCGATTTGCTATGACCCCGCAGGACATCATTTGTTAATCCACTGCCAAGTCGAAGAAGACATATACTATTGGTGGGCTGTTGGCGCCAAGTGATTCCATAATATGGAATCCGTAAGCGCACACTAGGAATGGAAGTTAGAGGGAGCAGGGAGCACGGTAATATTCAGAACCCGAGGAGGGCAACGACTTATGCACTGTTAAATACGACTACAGAGACGCATGCAATCAGTCCATACGAGACTACTGTATCGCTAGCCAATATGGACCTAGGCTCAAATAAGGGCATGCAAGCCGATGGTATCTCAGCAATGAACAAGCGCTATCAAACCGCCAAAATTAAAATATGTTTCATTGAAGGAAAAGAATCGTGAGACGTCTTATTCTACGTATTTTGGATGAAGACCTTGGTAGTAAACCATTTTTGGCAAATCTGGCGCGGCAAACATGCCCTTGTGAGGGGCGAATGTGGTGCGAAATACAACAGGAATAGGCCCATGAAGCAAACTCAAAGCCCTAGGATAGAACCTAAGTATCAAGGTAGTCTTCAATTGGGAGCGCCTTTGGATCCAGCCACTCGCGCTATCCTCGGAGCTTTATCAAGGTCCATGGCCATGTCAGTTCGATTAAAAGTGAAGGCATTAAATTGTGCTTGCTCTCTACTTCCAAATTGGGCAAAGAGGCTATCGAGCCGCATATTATCGAATGGATTGTGTTTGGAACAGAAATCGGGCCTGCTGACACATTCATTTGAGACCAAATGTAGCTACCCAAGGAGAGATTTCCTCTCTGATGCTATTTCATTCATACATTTTGACCTAACTTTGTTCTTTCATTGAGAATTCTTCAAGGACTCAATTCTGCTCCAAAATCCCTCCTTCTTTTTGAATTCATTTGAGAGCATTTGATTAAGCAAGTAGCTCTTGTCTTATCTTTCCTAGTGTTCTTAAATTGATAGCTTGCAGAGCAAGTAAATCGAAGGTTGTGGTGCAACCATATTGTAGTCCAATTCGATCTTCGACGAACCTAGCTGTAGTTTTGGGGCTGTGGGTGTGTTTTTTCCTCCAACAAAGGTTCTAGTACCGATCAAGGTTAACGCTACTAGGGCTAAGCCAACAGGGATTTGTATTTGCGAGGATTCGTCGGAAATGTCAACCCTTATCTCCTAAAATTAAGACATTTACTGGGATTCGCAGTTACGTATTAACTTTCTTAATATAGTTGCTTATTGTAATATTTAGCACTCCGCAACTCATAGCAATTGTTTCCCGTCATCAAACCTTCGCTAATCAGCCACCCTAGGGCAAGCTGGCAACAAACTCGAGTAACAGCAAATTAAGGTAGCCGTTGCAAAATAAGCTATCGCTTTAAGTGTAAGCCCTGTTTTACGCGCCATTATATTTAATGTCACCATTTGCATTAAGTTAGGGTAGGAAACATCAGGAATCTCGACCGAGCTGGGGGAGTCTGGTGTAATGGCAACACTGTATCCATGTTAATGGATTAAAGATTTGAGATGTCGAAATTTAGGATTCAAGATTCTAAAAACTATAAATGTATCAACGTCCAAGGTATATAGATCCAAACTCCCGTCTCTTCCTAAATCTAGGAAATAGTAAATCTGAAGCTTAATCCCTGTCGCTAGTAGTCCGACGGACACGGACAAGGACATTTGGACCTAGGCCGATATGACTCTGCATCAACATCGCTCCAAGCGGAAAACTACTAGCCCCCACCACTGTTGCTGTTCGAATGGTACGGAAAACAGGAGGTGGATTCTGTGGCCACTGGACTTTGTCGGCACCGAATCGGCAAAACTGCCGAACAACCTTCAGTTTTTATTTACATTATTACCTGCTTCATTTATAAAATGGAAGAACAGCATTTCAACCGAATAATCCAAGTCTAACTCCTCTTAATCATTTACAGTCAGTCTTTCACTGTGGGTCACCTTCTCTGACCTGCAACTATCCCCAGAACGTCTAACTCCTTCGATGAAAAATGGCGGCAGAGGAAAGTCAGGGAATTACGACGAGAACTCGAGCCGCAGAAAATCAACATCAGCATGATGAACTAGCCAGCATAGAAGAAACGAAAGCTGCGGCACCTTTTGAAAAAGACACATTTTCGGAAACCCCACCTCAGCCCGAAGACTCTCCCGAACCACTCTACTCGATTTATACCCATCGTGAGAAGGCTTTCATAATCGTTTTGGTTTCTTTTCTTGCCATAATATCTCCTCTTTCAAGTGTAATATATCTCCCGGCACTACCGTCGATAGCAAAGGACTTGAATGTGTCCATCTCACTCGTGAATTTAACTGTGACAACATATCTGGTACGTTGAGAACTCCAAGGCCTTAGCAATTTTTTAATAAATCGTCAGATATTTCAAGGCATAGCTCCGTCATTTATTGGTAACCTCTCCGATACATACGGACGTCGGCCAGCATACATGATCTGCTGCGTCATCTATCTCGCCGCAAATATTGGCCTAGCTTTGCAGGATAGCTATGCGGCCTTGATGACTCTACGATGTCTTCAAAGTTGCGGTAGCAGTGCAACCATTGCACTAGGAAGTGCCACGGCTGCTGACATGGTCACTCGGGCTGAGCGTGGAAAGTACATGGGTTACACAGCGATGGGCGTAAGCCTTGGCCCAGCCCTTGGACCTGTTATTGGTGGCCTGCTCGATGAATATCTGGGATGGCGGTCAATCTTTTGGTTTCTCACCATTCTTTCTGGTTCTTTGTTTCTTTTGGTATTCATCTTTCTTCCAGAGACATGCAGAAATACTGTTGGTAACGGAAGCATTACCCCGCCGTGGTGGAACATGTCCTTGGTGGGATATTTAAAACAGCGAAATGTCAAGGACGTAAACGCTACAACAGCACAAATCACCCGAAGGCGTCCAAATCCGTTTGCGTCGCTTCAAATTCTTGCCGAAAAAGAAACCGGAATAATTCTTGTCTTCAGCTCACTTATGTACGGAGGATATTATCTTCTCCTGACAACTCTTTCTACCCAGCTAAGTACTCGCTTTGGATACTCAGCCGTAATTATCGGGTTGTGTTACCTCCCTATTGGCATTGGTAGTCTTCTATATCGATATACAGGCGGTTACCTGTTGGACTGGAATTTTCGACGCCACGCGAAGAAGGTCGGAATCGAGATTGTGAAGAATCGCCAGCAGGATATAAATTCGTTACCGATCGAGAAGATGCGAATTGAAGTATCATTACCATGGGTGTACCTCTCCTGCATCATGATAATGATATATGGGTGGAGTATGGAGCGAAAGTTCCCACTGGCGGCCATTGAAGTCTCTCTTTTCTTCTGCGCCGTCTCCTTCTCCGGCTCGCTGAATAACCTCAACACTCTCATCGTGGATCTGAATATCAGCTCTACAGCAACCGCAGTTGCAGCAAACAATCTTACCCGGTGCTTGGTTGGTGCTGCTGCCGCAGCGATTGCTACACCGATGATAGACCGATTAGGCTCGGGATGGACATCGGTTCTTATTGCTGGGCTGTGGGTATGTTTTAGCTCTCTTCTTTGGCTAGTCATGCATCGAGGTGAGAAATGGAGGAGGGGAAGTAACAGAGAGGGGTAGAGGATTCTTTCCCTCGTGCTCTTTAAAGGGATATAATACTTATCAGTAATCAAAAAATAAGAGTCTTGCTATTCGCACACGTTGTCGGTGTAGTCAAAAGCTAAATGAGAACAGGCTTAGCACCGTAATTATTGAGTTAGTAGCGTGGTCCCACAAAATGCTGAGATACTATTACTAATGAATTCTCATCTCCATGCTGACAAACCCTTATCTTGGAGGTCGTGAGTTTGGCAAAACAGAAACATGAATCCTGACAATCTTCTCATGAGGCTACCAATTAACGCAGGCATCTCCCTCTGTGGCTTTTCGGAGGTCTAACATATTGTAATTTTTGAGTTATGCCCGAAGTGCGATAGCCTTTACTCAACTTTCAGCAATGGACCGGAGTCGACAGCTCCGTATCACGAACCCACAGGTTTGTGAAGCCCAAGAACGACCAGTCGACGAAATGACGCCCTCGACTGTCTCGAATCTCAAATTTGTGAATATGTCTCACCCAGAGGATATTAGACGGCGTAAGGACGTTCGAACAGAAATTCGACGTCATGTGATGAAGGATATAGGCCAACAAAGGCGGCGACCACGGGCCAAGAACGCAGCTCCATCAGCTCTATCTGGTTCAACAGAGGCACTAAATAAATATCAACTGTCGTCAGGAACACAAAGCTCAGACCAAACCTTACCTGGCCGCTCCCTGCCTCCGTTAGGTAGCTTTCCAATCCCTGCTGACATGCGTGTAATTGAGCTTGTGCATTTCTGTAAGGGTCTTCTAGTTGGACCTCACCTTATTGCGAACTCTGCTAATACCTTTTCATTTCTAGTGAATGACCCACACCTTTCTTATCAGCCCTTCCGCAGTGTGTGGTTCGAGATAGCGTTGCACGACCCAGGAGCCTTCCATGTTACACTTGGAAATGCCGCCGCTTACTGGGAGAAAATTAAACCCCGTAGTAATACCGCGATAAGCTCAGAGGTTTCGAGCCATTATGCGATGTCAGTTAGGCATTTGCGGCGCCGCCTCGATAACTTTGAGGAGAGCATCAGCGAAGGGGCGATTGCTAATATCTTGGCTCATATTTGCCTTAACGTATGAATCCTTAAGCCTTATTACCTTTGGCTATGGTTAAGCTTACTTTTCAGATGAGACAAAATGATTGGGATAGTTGGAGAGTCCATATGGATGGATTGAGCCTCATTTGGAAATTACGTGACGGATTTAACGATTTAGGCCACCGTATTCGCATCTTACTACTTATGTAGGTGACCGTTGCACTCGTCTCCCGGAAGAGATGTCTGACTAAGACTTTCGCAGGTACGACTTAGCTGGTGCCATGGTTTTTGACACAAATCCTAGGTTTCCGCTCCCGGTAGATACCCTAGCCTCACAAAGGATACCTACCAGAGATGTGCCTTTCAGGTTAAAAGCGTTACTCGGCCAGTTGCAACAGCTGCCGTCAGACATGTCTTCAGCAGCTAAAGCCATGAGCATGGTGTCCTCAGTGGCGGATGCAGTGAATCTTAACAGTCATTCTGTCACGTTCTGGCAGAAGGACATCGACGCAATCACCTTAATCGGCCCTTGTATCCACTTCTTGTTGTCCATGCCTCGATTTCCTGACAACTTTGAAGACCATGATTACTCCGAAGATTTGATTGCGAGGGAAATGGTGCGACTGGTATGTCTGATGCTCATTTCAAGAATAAAGGGTATGTTTGCATTCTTCACAGCCGAAAAAGCTTCTCTAGACCTCAAACTCGCCGATTTCATGTTGGTGAGTGCCCAAGGTCTGCGGGAGAAACATTTTGAATTGAAGATTTGGGCCCTTGTGACAGCAGCTCTATTGCATGATGAGGACGGAAGAGAAGTATACCTACATGAACTCAGAAGGGAGTTGGGTGCCTCGGAAAAACTAAGCTTATGGGATATGATCGAAATCGCAAAATCAATTATTTGGATTGATATTTTGGAATCACCATTCGCGGACCAGTTAGCGGAAGATGTAGCGTCACATATAGCTATTCCCCGAATTCTCAATGAAAGCTAGATATGGAAGGAACAAATGAGTTGAGGCAGAGGTTGCCATTGCTGGAGCGTTGAATGAATAAAAGCGTTTATAATTTCACCCCAAACTTGGTTTAAAAACTATACAGTGCTGACAACCGGCTTTTAGCTGCTATTTAACCCCCGTTAATACCACCACTGACGGAGATGAACTGCCCTGTAATCCAGCGACTCTTCTCGCTGGTCAAGAGGAGTACCGCGTCCGCGATATCGTCCACAGTTCCGAGTCTCTCTTCCGCCCTGGTTAGCGAAATGAGATAGTCTTTTACTGGTTCAACCTCGGGTACGGGTGGGAGAGAATCAGTCAACACAGGCCCTGGAGCAATCGTATTGACTGTGACGTTCTTGCCATCACGGCCGATCTGTATGCCTGTTAGCAGACCTTTGACCACACACTTCATCGCCAAGCCCTTTTCTCTTTTGGAAAACAGTGAGAGTTCAGCGGAACAGGCCGTTTTAGACTTACCTCGCGAGATAGAGTGAACGTCAACTGGTCCATGGCTGCTTTGGCGGAGGCATAAATTGGCATCTGAACAAAGCCAAGCTTAGATGCAACGCTTCCAATATTGATAATACGACCACCCTGCGGGATGTGGGGATAAGCGGCCTGGAGCAGGAGCACTGGTCCAACAACAGCAACTTGGAAGGTTTTCAAGATGTCGTCTGGCTTGCTGCCGAGAATGGTCCCGTACGGGGTGTAAGATGCATTGTTCACTAAGACTGTTAGCTATTTCACGTCGGTTCCAACCGAGTCATGGTATTCAAAAAATTCCACGGCCCTATCATGGGGGTGTCAGACTTACCGATGATGTCGATATGATCGGTATCAAATTCTTTAAGGGTCTCTTCCACGATCGTTTTGCTACCTTCAGGAGTGGAAACATCGGCTCTGATAAGGGCAACCCTACCCTTTCCTACATCAGACTCGATCCTAGAGTAGACTTTCTCGGCGCGTGAGGCAGAGGATTCAGATATATAGTTGATGGTAACATGAGCTCCAGCACGAGCTAGTGTGAGGGCAATGGCGGCGCCAATTCCATTTTCCCTGCCAGAGCCGGTGACTATAGCGACCTTACCGGCAAGAGAGAGATTATTGGCTGATGACATTGTTGATAAATGTGTCTGAGACGAGCTATGTGAATTGCGTGAATATTGGTGGCTTATGTTGTATTGTTGGCTTGTACGAGTCGAAGGGAATCGAGTGCGTATAAAGAGAATGCTTTATAGTTATAAAGACCAAGGCAACGTTTACTTTGGGACTTGTAATCGCATATGAATCAAATAATGCATTACCAATCTCATACCTTGACTGTCCCAACTTGACGGCATGTAATCCTGTGCACAGCTTGAATATGGACAATGCTCAATTGGGGGTTGACTCGATGGGGACCAGTAGCCTAAAAAGGAAAATGGTCTGTGGGCTGCCTAAACCTAAACCGGACATTGGTCCCCCCTGTAATGCCTGATTGCTGATCATGGCTTCTACTGGGTGGCGTCATCGTCAGTTTCTTCGCCGTCGGAAATGGAACTACTGGTCAGGTTGGTAGGTAATACTGTTTTAGAAAACCTCGGAGTTCCACAGAAGCATACGGGATTGATAATCTTGGAAAGTAAGGCAACCTGATCTTAGATTAGAAATCTTCTACTAGCAAATTGAGGTTAATTCGGTGTGGATTCTGAGGAATGATGATCGCGACCCCTGATCATTGATTCTATCCATGCGAACCAATGAGGCAATTACAAAGCATCTGGACTTGTGAAGCAGAATGTGGAATGTAATATGGCCTTTTTTCTTATCGCTGTCATAGCTAACGGGTATAAGTAGGCCTGCGAGGAGAGCCCCATGGCGTTGACTTTTGTAGCTAACAACCAGATCTTGATCATTGCACCGCAAAAAGTTTTAGTCAACCCATTCGAAGATATAAAATCTACCTTTCCTCACTATTATCATTATTTATCAACCAAGAAACCTGACAAGGAACGATGTCTAAGCTTATCGTCATTCTTGGCATTACCGGCGTACAGGTAAGCTAATTTTGCTATACTCGGAGCCATACATTGTTACTGTAGTGCAATATAGCAGCATATACTGACAATAGTATTTAGGGAAGTTCTGTCGCTGACACCTACCTCCAAGCCCCAGGCTGGAGAATCCGAGGTGTAACCAGAGACCCTAGGTCAGCTAATGCTCAAGCTTGGACTGCAAAGGGTGTTGAGATTGTTCAAGGCGACCTAAGTGATGTGGCTTCTTTGAAGTGCGCTTTCGTGGACGCTGACGTCGTTTTCGGCGTCACCGACTTTTGGACGATTTTCAAAGACCCCGCAAGCAAGGATAGGAAGAAGCCTGACCAAGAGCTTGTGGAATACTGTTACGAGGTCGAGCTACAGCAGGGAAAAAACATTGCCGATGCCGCCGCTACCGTTGGCCGTCTTCATAGGTACATCTTCAGCTCCATGGCTGATGCTACGAAGTCAAGCAATGGTAAATATACGAGACTTTACCACATGGACTCCAAAGCGAAGGCAGCTGCTTATGCTCAGAGCCTCCCCGCACTTTCCGGCAAATTCTCGCAAATTCAGGCTCCGATATACTTCCAGCTCCCATGGTCATGGGGACTTCCTACGACTCCTAAGAAGGTAAGAGTCCAATGCTGAACTTAGGGCTACTTCCGAACTCCGCGTTTTTGTTTTATCGTAGACACTAACTCTTGTGCAGCAGGAAGATGGCAGCTGGCGCATGGCGGGGATTGGCCCCGGTAGCAAGGGTATCCCGTTTGGACATGTTGGGAAGGACTTTGGACCTTGCGTCAAGGCCGTTGCCGAAGCACAGCCGAATGTGAACTTGTTCGCCGTTGGTGAGTATGTGTCGTGGTCAGATTACCTCCGCACCTTCTGCGAGACTCAAGGCCTAAAGTATGGCGGCTATGACGAGCTCTCATACGATACGTTCTGTGAGCTACTCCCAGGTGGCCTGGGTCATGAGTTTGGGCAAAACGTGCTCTTTTCCTTTGATTTTGGGTACGAAGGATCAGACGCAGCAGTGGTCAAACCTGATAAGGTAATTAAACATGCCCTCTGAAAATCATGCTTCTAACCCAATTGTTTAGTTTGGCCTTAAGATGACCTCATTCCGAGACTATTGCAAGGTAACTGACTTCTCTGGTATCCTGAATGCCGAGATATAAGATATAAGGACTCTGCAAGCTGTATATATAATGGCCAGCGTAAGGCTGTTAGTCTCTGACTGTAGCGCCTATATGCCCCGATAGTATTTGAGTATGCCACGCATGAATGTAACTCGATAGTGGCAACACAAATTAAAGCTGTTCAATGTTAAATATAATCATTGCCATAAATCACATTTCTTGCTCAAAACTCATTCATTCTTTAACGACACTAGAGTAATCGTTTCTTATTGAGCAGGTATAGTTGTTTCCTCCCGGCTTTATTTATGTAAGTACAACTGCATATTTGAATTTTTAGACAATATGCGCTATTCTGGAAGGAATTATGTAATTATTTAGCTCTTGTACCACGAATCAACCATCCTAGTCATCAAGACCAGGACACTCTTCCGAAGTAACAGAAGTAATCTTGGTATAATTAGGGGGATCAGTCCAGATCAAGTCGTAACTATCATCCGGGTAGTTATCGATATTTTTCGCTCCCAATGCCTTCACAAGATTGTTCAGTTGCTTATGTTCCCAGCTATAAGGAGTTAATCAATCGGACTCCGTGGAGCATGGAGGATACTTGGCTCACCAGATGAGAATGTTCCCACTCCCAGAGTAGGCCTTTACGGCATCTTTTACACAATCACTGTCATCACGATCGCACGACGTGTCGACATTGAGCCCGAGATCTCCTGCGAGTGGAAGCACAGTATCATAGGGTCGTTGTCTTGATCCATCTTCAAAATGATGCAACTGTTAGCCTAAGCAACACCTTTATTAGAGGAATTATTACCTGATTGGGGTGTCTGCGCCATGATGTATCCGATTTTGTACCCGGATGCTGCGCTAAAAACATTTCTTAGACACTGGGCCCGTGCTTCTCCCTGCGCACTCAATCCATCACCATCGTCGGGTTTTTCACCATGACGAATGAAGTAAACGGTGGAAGATGAGGCAGCAAGGGAGGTGAAGAAGAATAGAGATATGATCTTCATTTTGAGTCAGAGAGGTATAAGTGAAAGGGGCGATTGAATTCACATGAAAGCAAACAAAAGAGATGCTGCCGACTTACAGATAGTCTACCTTAAATACCAAAGCCCGGCAGCACGGCCACGAGAAGCAACTGGACGTACTGTATGTCGATCTTGATTGTCTTCGGCAAAAAGGCAGGTACTGCACCTGCTTAGCTGGGCTAGCGAGCCAGGCTGCGAGCCAGGCTACGAGCCCACGTGTAAATTCTAAGGCTTGTATTTGTTCTTGGATCATCAAAATTCGCTTATAGCGTATTCATGCGTCCGCATTCAGTGACCGAAGTATGGGGATCTGAAACAGCATTAGCCCAGTAACTTATTCAATTTCAACTGGTCTTGATAGCCTCACGTTTAATAGAACGCAATAAACAGATAAGGTTCTTTAAGCACGGGGGGTAGAATTGAGTCAATTTGAGTGTTGTTCGTGCTCCATCAAAGCACGTGAATCGTGATGAACCGTGGCCCTTTAGGCACTACTTCCCCGCACTTACTTCCTCGCACCCCGTAGGTCAAACTGACGTCTCAAAACAGAGTTCTATTGCTAAGCTGTCTTTATTGCTAATTGTTGCTTCGGGTGTTGCTGGCCTAGTCAACCTCTCCGAAGATCGAATTAGGAGCCTCATTGACGGCGGAGTTTACGGCTCCAGTATGGCAGACGCAAAAGGAGGAGGTCGGCAGCGCCAGCAAGTGAAACCGGTTGAAACCGCATGGAAAATTATTCCCATGTTTCAGTCACGCAACATCGATGCTACTGTGAAGTTCTACACCGAAGAATTAGGCTTCACCCTAGGGGGACTCTATAACCATAACGATGGTAATCAAGCCGATTACTCTGTAACAACTTCAAGTGCAACCTTTTGCTCAGTCTTCGCTGGCGAAAAAGCGGCAGCCAACATCTATTTTTTCAAACCAAAAAACCTGCAAGACTTTCAGACATCTGGAACAATGATAGCTCTTGGGACAAACGAAGTTGACGATCTGTACAACAAAGTTATTGAGAAAGGTAGCCAGAGGATACGGATCGTGGACCCAATCGCCGACGAAGCATGGGGGTATCGACAATTCACTATCCTGGATAACGACGGTAATCGCCTCACTTTCTTTAAATTTCTAGAGGGTGGTAATCCCGGGGTTTGATCACCGTCATGTATGGGCCTGTACATCAGTACTAGTCTGACACAGTCAGCGGAGGATAGGCGTAAGCGGAAAATATGGAATGTCGGAAGGATGGTTACATAGAATACTATGAAGTATGGACAGGTGATGAAAATACTAGGAAATGAGATGTAGAATAATGCAGTCTTCAACTTGACGTTTGTTCTGTACTGGCACTCTTTCTAGAAATTGCTGTTTTAAAATCTGATGCCAAAGCTGCATCAAATCTCAAAGAGATAGGCGACAACAACCAAATGAAGTTGCAATCGGATATTCTTGAGCAGAAACGCCGTGAGATGCTCTAGGTGGCAATCCTAGTTCAGTCACGGCAAATTTCGGGTGAGCCAGATATTCACTAGAAAACAGGTCGCCGGCGAATGTCTACCATTCCAGCCGCCACGCGACGACGCACACATCCCACAACTCTTCCTAGTTTGGATAGAGGAGAGCCATCAAACCCGGAGGGCTCTTGGCCATTTTTTTTAAAAAAAAAGGCCGAGGGGGGACGGTGGAAAAGCAATGCGAAACAACATGATAGTCGGCTTAGAGCCGACCTCGACCAAATTCTGGACGGCCCTGTCAGCGTGCTGACTGGAGGCGCAGCGCGCACATTGCATCCCTTAGGAAGTAGGCTGGGTTTGCGGGGGGTTGAATAAGCCATAAATTAGCTAGCGAGAGACGACGTGTTGCTGTTAACATTGCCATTGGGAACATCAATCATCAACTGGTGTTGAAGCCTTGTTTTCCGGGTTCTGAGAAAGCCCCATTGTGCAATATGCAAAGACTCTGAAGAAACACTATCAAAAGGTGCTCGAGTAGGTAGAAGAAAGCAAAGAGCAATAAATGCAACTTCTAAACCATCAGAAAGAATCCATGGAACTTCAAAACCCGGAGATGGTCCCCATAATGTATTAACTCATGTTCTGCATCATGAGAACTGAATCAACGAGGATCGGGGCGTTTTTCTTCCAGATATCAAAAATTTGTACTGAACATTTGCGTTGACAGATCTAATTGGTAATTTGTTTAAGCCCGCCGAGAACGTTTTCAGCCTAGGAGATGAGGTACTCCTTGAAACATAAGGCTTGCTATTCTATAGCTCTATCGACTCTATGTCCACCGTTTTGTTCTCTTCTAGCGCTTTTTTGATCGCTTGACAGACAATCAAGGCTGCAAGTCCAGCCTGAGCTGTACACTTCGGAGACTCCAGACCTCGAATTACTTTGATGAAATGGCTGAGCTGTAGGTCAAACGGAACATCGTCCGAAACTGACATCTTCTCTTTGACGAGTTCCGCGTTCCATGATTTCGACGTCCCTTTATAGGAATATGTAGTCATATCTGGCACGCTCAACGATGCGTCAGTACCGAAAATGCGGTAAAAGTCCAGTCCAGTCTTGGGAATGAGCGGGTTCTCTCCCGTGCCGGCCTCGAAGTTGTAGGGCGATGGAGTATTATCGGAAAAGAGAAAACTTCCCACCGCGCCGGACTTGAATCGAATGGTAAGTGCTGCTCCTTCCTCCGCCTCATAGCCACGTTGGGACGCAGTCTTCTCCGCATGTACTCGAATTATTGGACCAAGTAAATAATGTAGTAGGTCGACTTCATGTATCAGGTTGATCAAGACAACTCCACCTGTGCACCCTCGCCGCCAGTCTGCAGGCGGATTGAAATAGTCAAAGGGCTTATATGTTGCCCATATGCCGCTAATCGCTACAATTCTGCCGAGGGTGCCAGAGGAGATAATGTCTTTCGCAGCAACTATGCAAGGGTTGAACCGACGATGGTGACCGACAAGAGCTTGGACGCCAGTCTCACCAAGATGTTTGACCAGCTCGTTTCCTTTCATAATATCGGTGCAAAAAGGCTTCTCAACTAATACGTGGACTCCCCCAGACGCCAACTCAGTTGCTACAGCGACGTGGGTGTGGTTGGGAGTGCAGATGATAGCAGCATCTGGCTTATTAGACGAATTAAGTAGAGAGGCGACAGAATTGTAGTAGGCCACGTTTAACTCATCAGCTAGGTGCTGTCCGTGAGGGCTTGGATCGACAATGGCAACAAGTTCACCATCGTGGCTTTTCACTACTGTACTAGCGTGGCGTGGTCCAATAAGACCCACACCAATGATGGCAATTCGTACTGACGGTAGACTAGACATGATAAAGAATGAAAGACCAGAGGTTGTTTGATCCTTCGAGGCACTTCGATAGAATCAATTTACAGGTTCCTATCAACTTTATATTTAAAGTTTGGCTCCTTTCAACTACCGATATCTTGCCAAAACATTTTCCCGCCCGCGCAACTAAGAGTGGGGATCAACGTCGCGCGTCGAACCAACAACAAATTACGCTGGTAAACGTTCTTCCCTGAAGGAGATTTTGCGTATCTCCAGGAAGGCAGAAAACACAGTAGCTTCTGTTTCCTACCTACGTACAGGTTCGTAAGTTAGTCATCTGAATCGTAAATTGCTGTTAATGTTTCCACACGCTCCAGGTTATTTCGATCAGCATCTCATCATGAAGGCCACTGAAACTTCATTAATTGTTCCTGTTCGACTTTGTTGAATATGCCGTAGTATCTCGTTTCACAGTATTGGGTAGGAGGTATCTTTGAGACAGTGCTCCTTTAGGTAGCCACTGCACGACCTAGGATGCTCTCGCACCTCATGGCTTAGTAGCCACATGTTTGATCCCAATACCTTACCATTGTTATGTCATAGACGTGGTTTCTCCTAGGTAAGAGAATGAAGGAAGAGACAGATGCTATTAGAATTTCCCTAAGCGGCCTGCGACTACGGAGATTGTTCGAGGTAAATTATCACTGGAGAGACGAGTTTGCCAGAATAACTCAACGAATCTACTTCGCTAGCGAAACTTGAGAACAGTGGTAGTTTAACAACTGTCGAAATTCTCTCCCCACGAATCTTTACACTGCTATTAAGCCCAAGCAGACAAATGCAAGCATATTCGCAAATTTTCTCGATGGTTGATGTAGTCCTAGCTTACTCCACTCCTTCTTGTATATTTTCACATTCTCAGATTCTGCCACTCTTTGTAATAAATACAGTAATAAATATGATGTCAGAAGCTACGGTCCTTTATTTGATACGGATAACTTGCACTCTGCGTAATGTGGTCCTAGATTCCGGGCTCTTCTTGTACAATATGTTTGGCTGGCTTCCGAGAACCCGACAGGTCATTGTATTCAAAGTGACAACACATAATATGACAGGATGTATTTCCGTTCTTCTATGCAGATTATTCAGTCATTCTAACCGAAATGCCCGTATTTTTTCGACCACTTCCCAAAGCTCGTAAGTTTAAGCTTCTTCATCCTTGACGGCATGAGAAACGCGAGAGGCAGTGACGAGCTCGGGTTGCTCCGCCTTTAGTCTCGCAAAATTCTCTTCGGCGTCCCAAACCCATGGTGTATCCGCCGCAAAAAGTAGGTCCATTTCTTCCAGAGTACGCTGGTTGCTTTCCGGATAGAGTGCCCAGACAATTGGAATTACCACAAAGTTGCAGGCTCCGAAGATATGCAAAGTATTCTCTCCGATCTTTGAGAACATGACCGGGCAAAGGAGTGTCAGCCACCCATTACCGATACTCCATCCAAAGACACCCCATGCATTTCCCTTAGCACGAACTGTTCATGCAATGTTAGCTTGTATATCGATTTCCAAGGGGGTTACTAGGGAATATGTATCATACCTTGGAGCGGAAAGATTTCCGCAGGGTAAAGCCATGGAACAGTAAGCCAGGTTGCCCCGAAAACTGACGTGTAGATGAAGACGAACGCAGCGGCTGCGGCGCCGTACGAGCTCGCTTTGTCAAGGTCTCCAGCACTCCTAGCGTCTTGGCCAACCTTCGAAAATCCGGCTGCCAGAAACATTGCAATCCCTTGCCCTACAGCACCCCAATAGAGTGTCCATCTTCTTCCTATCCGGTCTAGTGTAAATACGCAGATGAGGGTTGCGAACATGTAGAAGATATTGTTCAAGCCGCTGATCCATTGGCTCTTCTCGGAACTGAAGCCCGCTGTGCGGAAGATTGTTGGAGCATAAACAGTGACTCCAGCAATTCCTGTCCATTCCTGCCAGATTTGTAGCGTTTGTGGATGTTAGTACGTGGTTTTAATAGTGATTGTGAGGGTAGACTTATCATATAACAAGCTGAACACGGCGTCCCATATGAAGCTCCCCAGAGCCAACACCAAAAAGCATATGAAGATATGAATTTTTCTTCACCTCCTTGTTCTCAAGTTCCACGATGTTACGAATGTCCCGGTACTCGGCTTGGGCGCGGGCGGCATTTGTCTCGTCGGATCCGCGCAAGCGACGCAAAATATACTTAGCTTCATCATCGCGACCGACCTTAACGAGCCAGCGGGGAGATTCGGGAAAGAACCAAACTGCTGCAAGTAGAGCCAGGAGAGGAATGATTTGAAAAGCAATAGGGAACCGCCATCTAAAGGCGGAGTTTCCTCCATCGATGAAGGAAAGGCCGAACTCTAGCCAGTATGCCACAACAACGCCGAAGATGTTAAGTGTGAACTCAATAGCGATGAACTGTCCACGAGATGTGTGTTCTGCGGTTTCCGTAGCCCAAACAGGTACAATTGCGTTCAAAATTCCAGTCCCGATTCCATTGACAGCTCGGGCTGTAAGACACTCGTTAGCACAGTAGCTGTAACAAGTCGGCATTCCCATTCTGACATACCACAGATCATCCAGTCTTTGTTCATAGCTGAACATTGCAGGCTAGCTCCCAAGATTGCCCAGGCAGCACCGAGGGCAATCGTCTTGATTCTACCAATCTTGTCACCAACCCAGCCCCCAAGGAGGCAGCCGAATAGGGTGCCCAGGTAATAGACGGAAACGATGCCTCCCTGCAGAAGACTGTCTGTGACGATCGGATCCCCCGACTCTTCGTCGATATAGCCAAAGCCCATCAATTCGACATAGTGTTTTGCGTTATTCACGCCACCCATCATTCCTTGATCGTAACCGAAGAAGAAAATTGACAGTGCAGCAATGCAGTTGATGGCAATAAGAAGCTGACGCTTCTCCAGGTGGTTGGCCACATTCAAGCCCTTGAGGCGCTCCATGCTGGGAGGTTGGCTTGCGACGGTCATTGTAGAGCTCAGCTATACGGAACTAGAGGTTGGAATGTGACTCAAACTCAACGCCCTACAGGAAGTCGGAACGGGAAGCCTCTTCTATATAGGAAATTGGATGGCGAGCCTCATCGTGAGGCCCGTAATAACCGAGCTGAGCCGACGATCCCATCCGTTTCGCCGCGTGATGTCTGACAGATGTGGATAGGACGCCCCAGCATGGTGTTGCTTGTGAACCCATCCTTAGATGGTTAATATGACGAATTTGTCAAATTAGTGTGAAGGTTTGATCTTTTCTCAGCCATCGCTGGTTGGTTCGTTGGTGGTCTATTTGTGGGCGGGGAATAAGGGCGGGTTTAAGGATACGCGCACAAATCAGCGTTTGGGTTTGGCTTTATGCGCGCAAATCATCGATGGATCTAAAGCAAAGGCCTGAACGCTATCAGTGGGACATTGTGGATAGGTTCGCAGGCAGCAACATGGTGATAGTAGGGTTCCGAGGCAGAGGTAGCGCGATATCGCCGTCTAGCACGGCCCACTTGACACTTTCAGCTATTAGCAAAATGTTCACAAACGACCTCCGAGATGTGGAGCGTCTTATCTCAAGAGTCCAGAAGTGCAAGTTGGGGTAGTCCTTCTCCAATTCTCCATATCTCCAGTTCCCCCACTGCCCCTCGCTTAGTTGTCAATGTCAAGACTGGAGTCAAGATGGGGAAACAGGCGTTCTATAGCATCAGCAGACCCGAAGCTTCGGCCGAGGGGCGGGTCAAGTGGCACTCAGCGTAGAAACAACCTTCGAAATCAAGGTCTGAAGGACCACAGTCGGCAGCACGAGTCATGATAGCGCTCTAGCGTCGGGAGCACAGTAGAACCTCGAAAAATCAGCTCCCCGCAACTCAAATGCCACCAAATCGGACTCAGGAAGTGAGACCTGGTATAATTGCCCTGAAATGTGACAGCTGGTGGTGTATCCTACGCTACCTGTGTAATCGATGCGGCCAACTTCGAAGAGTGCTTCTCAAAGCTTCCGGGTCGGGCTCTCGACTGATCCCTTCGAAAGCAGGCCAACATCAACAGCTTAGAGAATAGCGTTACTGGCCACGCCAGGTCTTGAGACAATAAGTTCGAGATGACAATTTTGGGACGTCATCGTTTAGAAGAGAAGAATGCCTTAGTGCGGGCGATTTGCTCTTCGACATCATGTGTTCTTCGGGTATAGTGTCTTATTAGCCAGCCATCGTCTCATCAATGATATTATAGTGAAGTAGCGCTCCAATGAAATCATAGGAGCAACAAGCGTCCAGGGCGTTACAAGGTAGACTTTTCAGCACGTATACTTCGAGGACCTGGAGAGCCTTGTGGGGCATCCGGGCGCACAGGGAGTTGGGGATACACGAACGCTACCTATACTGCTCAAGTGTGCGCAGGGGCTTCTGTAGTGCCGTATCTTTATTGAAGGGACATTCAACTCTCAGTGTGTTCCTTTATCGTACGTGTATGGCAGGATATTGCAGACTAGAGACACCAGACCAGCCGTGAAGCTCCAAGTGTAACTTTATGAACCCAAGAAGCTTCTTTCGCGATCTCAACATGGGGAGTAGATGGTGTCCGTACAAGCCATCTTCGGAATGGTAAACTCGCTCTTAGTTCCGCGTCGTGTGGACCACCCTGCAAGCCCAGCTGCCATTATAATGTGACCCACAATAGAGTCGTTAAACTGCATAATGCACGAAGCTCTCCAATGAGTCGAGACATGGGCTATGATCTGAGTGATGAATCAGCTCCCATCCATGTGAGAATACAACACTGATATAGCATTTAAGAGTTCTACGGGGTCCAAGCTAATAATGTAAAAGTGAGGTCAAAGAAATCAGCTTCAGAGAAATTAGGTGGTGGATACATCCGATAATCGCTACAAAAAAAATCTTTTAGGGCCTGAGAATGGCATCTCTACCGACAACTAGGTTCCCGTCGAGTAACATCATTAACTAACTCTTAACAGAATAAACTTAGTTCTTTAGCCACCCTTCGGAAACAAAGTCCAAGGCTGCTGCCGAGAACGATTTCCAGTTTCTCTCGTCATAGTCAAACGCATGATCGTGTCCGGGGCAAACATCAAACCTCAGGGAAACCTCCGGTAACTTCTCGCTTACAATCTCAACAAATTTATGCGAGCCCCGGATAGGCACTGCCGTATCCTCATCTTCATGCATTATCCATCTGACAACTGTTAGCTGGGTCTTGTCACCTAGTTTTAGGTCTTTCTCTTACACTTTGGGTGGGAGCTTTGCGCCGGATTTGATCCTTTCCAATGGAACAAACATCTCTAGATCCATGTCCTTGTTGTCAAGGATTTCCGACCTGAAGAGCCCATACTGACACGCACCAATACAAAACAGGGTCCTTTCGAATCCAGCCTTTGTAGTTACCTCATTTCTTTTCTCTTCGATCCAAGCCAATGTATCTTCTTTGGATGGGATCTCTTCCGAGGGGTGACGCATAACGGTTTCGTCACCTTCCGGCCCTTCCAGGTATAGCTTATCCTTCAAGTCTAGCAGTGGATACGCCGTTGCAACCACAGAGATATCATCTGGGTGTGAAAGTGCTAACTGAATTGCACAATACCCACCAGCTGAGGCACCTACTAAAATCGACTGTGAAAAGTTCAAGAGATGGCCTGGAGCTCTTTTTTCTAAAACCAGAGGGAGCTTTGATCTTGTCCACTGCCAAAAGTCCTCCAAGTCTTCGAGTATGTCCGCTACGCCATTTGTCGAAGGTAGCAGCCGATAATCTGCGGAGACGATGATAGCAGAGTGCTCGAGTGCTAAGGTGCTAGCCCAAACAGGGAAAAACGGAGCAAATAAAGAGTGCGCAGTGACTAGAAACCCCCCGTGAATTTTAAAAATTACGGGATGGAGCCCAGGTCTTAGAGTTTTAGGGAGTAGGATCGCGGCTTTGATCTCGTGTGAAGATACAGTCTTATACCTAGTATTGTAAGTTGACAAGCGGGGTACTATTTAGGTGTACTCATCCTACGTCTCTTCAAAGATTGTATATGGTTCAAATATCGACTCGTCTGGCCAAGGGATATCCATTGTATCAGAATCAAGGGAAGAATCAAGGGAAGATTGGTGGCTAGTCAGTTCTAATTATTCTGTAGAGATACAGCCTATATATAAACTCCATGTTGCTGGACTGGCGGGGGCTCATCTTCCGCTTTTTTCCAAACCCTTACGGCAAGTGCATGATCATCTGTTCCGCTTTTTCTAGACTTTTCAATCAGACGGGAAATGAACAACCCGCTGAGCAATCATCCCCTTCACCTTAAAATCATTTCGGATGTACATCATCCGCTACTTGTGGGAAGTAATCACCCTCTATTATGCCGCCTACAGAACCAATTGTATATAAGTATCATTATGCGCTCTCCGGAGTGTCTATTTAGTTGCTTGTACGCGAACATTTCTTACATCCTTAAACTTCCATTATTTCAACATGCATCTTTCTGCCCATACCTGGATGCGCCCTGAGCCCTTAGAGACAACTTTTGATCGGCTTAGCCGGCTTGGATACTCAAGTATTGAATTAGCTGGAGAACCAAGCCTTCATCCGATCCACGAAACTCGTCAGCTGCTAAAAAAGTACAACCTAAGCTGTTGGGGCGCTGTTACGATCCAGCAAGGGGATCGCGATTAATTGCGTCAGATACACAGAAAAGAAGAGCTACAATCCTATACTTTAAGGATGTAGTTTCCATGTCGGCTGACCTTGGTGGGCAGATTGTGACAGTCGTCCCAGGGAGAGTCGGCAAGATTATTCCAACGTCCACCCCTGAGAATGAATGGAAATGGGCTGTAGAGGGCCTGCGCGAAGTTGCCCAGTTTGCGATGGATAGGAAAATCAAGATTGCCTTGGAACCTCTGAATAGATTCGAGACGTACTTCCTCAACCGTTCGGAACAAGCTCTCGCTCTTGCTAAAGAGGTCGGTTTCGACTGTAGAATTGCTTTCGATGTCTTCCACCTAGCACTTGAAGAGAAAGACATGATCGGTGCGATCCGAGATTGTGGGCCTCGCATTTTCGATGTCCATGTTGCCGACAACAATCGCCTCGCAGCTGGGGATGGATCTTTTGACTGGCCGAAGATCATGTCTGCCCTTTCTGAAGTTGGCTATGATAGGGCCCTTGCGGTCGAGTTCATGCCATCTTTTGATCGTACACCAGTGGGCAAATACGGGATGAATCAGCTGGAGACGGGTCCTGTTGATGTTCCTGCGGAGCATCTTCAGTTCATCATTGATCATGGGTCTGGTTTGCTGTCCGACAGCTACTATACACAGCTCTTGGAAAAGTCCGCCCAAACTTTGAAGCCGTTCTTGGATTAGATAACGTACAGGAAAGTGCTCTCGGTGCATTGCAGCCGCCAGCTATAGTAAATCAGACACCCATACTTTACAAAAGTTTACAGTCTGGGTCTTCACGGATCGTCATAATCCGCCCCTTCTGGGCGATTAATAATCTGCGTCATTAAATGGAAAGTTCTCATCCGCTTATGTGATAATGTGGGCCTGTTGTACCTCCATCTTTCTACTTCACTACATAACTTCTGGCTGTCGAGCGGAAGGTTTCAGTCCTTCTAACCCGTGCCTATTGAGGCTGTACTAAGTTGATCTTCGAGCTATCTGCAGCCCTTTCCGCGCCATGCCAACCGGATCGTCTGTATCGCCTCTGTCGCTCCGTAAAGTAAAGAAGCGAACTTCCGCTGCTTGTGACTTCTGCCGTCGAAGAAAAGTACCTACATCATCCAGTTTTCATCTGCTAATCCACACGTCACCCAATATTCAGCTTCAGCTAACAGATGTTAGCTGGGTTGCGACAATGCGAAGCCAAAATGCGAAAACTGTCAAGTACGTGATGTGGATTGCACATATGCCGAAAGGGTCAAGCCAGTAAGGTCAGCAATACCATCAACAGCTCCTGATTCAATTTTCGTAAAGGCTGATTCTATGCTTAGAGCCTCAAATGCGCGCATGGTGAAGCTAGCCGAAGAGAATGCGCGGCTTCGCGAGTTAATGCGGATCCAAACTTCTCAGTCCAACATCAGACAGATACCTGAAACAGGATCGCCTCTTCAGAATGTAGTTTCAAGAAACCGATCCATCAATCTCAATCCTGAAACATCGTCACCAAATACGAGTAGAGATTTTGAAAGCCCAGCGTCACCATTACCACCTCCGCCTAATGTATCGCCAGCTACCTTCTCGAGTTCACAACACGATTCTTCTATCAGCGTCCAAGACATTCGTTTTCATGGTCCATCTAGTGTAATGTTCGACGAAGGAACACCAAAGAAAAGAGATACTCTCGGTTCAAGCTCCGCTACGGATTTTCAGGCAAGAAACCAGCTGCTAGCTAATACCACAAAACAGAGTAAGTCCAGAGATAGTGATCCTATTGAACGATATTATGCCCCTATCAGCATGTTAAGTAGATAACACTAGGACAACTAGACGCAATAAACCTCCAATCCGGAAGGCTTGATTTCGGTCATATTGATGCGAAATATGGAATGCAACTCCTATCCATCTTCTGGAACCGCCAGCATTATTCAGGTACTATCGTCTATCGGCCAACATTTATGAGAGATATGGTCTGCCAAGGGCCTTACTTCTCCAAATTACTATTAAACGCTATGCTATTCGCGGCGTCAAAGTACCCGACAAGTACGGACGGTGATGAGGATGCCGGACGACCCTTTAGGCGCAAGTTTGAGGAAGAGCTACACCGTTCTGGGTCGGTTGCATTGTTGATGAGCAATGTAACTACCATTCAAGCACTCCTCATCGTATCAGACGCCTTGTTTTCTTGGTGTGACGAGAGGAGTTTGTCTTGGCACTATATGGGCATCGCAATTAACATGATAATTGACCTTGGGATTCACGTTGACTATTCGACACTTCGCAACGACGAAAATTGCTTGCCGGAGAACCTGGAGGTCCGTCGTAGGCTTTTCTGGTCAGCATTCGGTAAGATCTAACTTCTCAGCATGGTGGCACATTCGCTGACCACTTTACAACCGTGTTGGATAAGGTCCAGTCCATCTACCAGGGTCGAACCCCACGTCTACGAGAAATGGACAATCGTGTACCAATTCAATTCCTTGATGACTACGAGGAACTTGAACAGTTCAACACGCTCACTTACTCTATTGAACCTATTCAGCTGGACTGTCCTTCATACAGTGTTTCAGCTTTCGAGCAGTTATGCAAATTGAGCATCATCATGGATCGAATATTATGTAGTCTCTACGTGGAAAGAAGTTCTGCCTGGAATCCAGAGGAACTGCTTAACAAATCACGAAAGTTTCACAATGAGCTAGAGAAATGGCGCGATACGCTGCCTTGCCATCTGAAAATTCAGATAGACGATCCTCAAGCTTCAACTATCCTCCCCCATACACTTTCTTTGCAGTAAGCTGGACCTTTATCCTCAATATCTATTCATTAAGTTAACAGGTGCACGCGATAGCGCCATGTATCAGTCTCTTGTCATCTTATTACACCGTCCGTTTGTCTCCGACGGCCATTTTCAGTCCGTGTCAGAATCAGCTGCAAGCAATGCGTTTGCAATTTGTGCATCCGCCGCTTTCGAAATCCACCAGATACTTCAGCTATACAAGAAAACCTTTTGCGTGACGACGGTGCCGTATTTTGTTTCTTATTCTACGTATGTCAGTGCGACGATTCACGTACGTATTGCGGCACAGAGACAGCTATCATCTAAAGCGCACCAATGCCTACGCACTTGCCTAGATGTGCTCGCTCAACACACAATCAAATGCCATGCGCCGAGGCGCACCATGAGAATCCTTTTAGGCCTCATGCATCGACTAAAAGTTGACATTGGAAAAGTCCCTGACATAAGCTATTCTCGTTGTTCAGGAGATGAAACACCAGCCATAGGTATTATTCCTGTTGAACCAAGGGATAGTACTCTTCAACTCCAGGCTGATTCTCGAGCTGAATCAGATCTTAATGAACCCATGACTGGAGGACATGAAATAGGCTTAGATCCCATGTTCATGGATTTAAATATGGACGACATTATGAGGAGCTTCGTCCATCTACAGAAGGAGCCGACTCGGCCTACTACTTCCCAGCACCAGGCCGAACTGCCAACCTCTATCCTAACTGATGAACCGAATGCTGATATGAGTGATGTTGATTCTTTCAATTCAGTATTCACCTTATCCGACGAAACAGGTGGCTTTGTTCGTAGCTCTGATTCGCAGTTGTTTCTAGATCCTCTCTTTGGCATAGATGTTTCCTTTGCTTAAGATTTAACGCGCCCACACTTATGTGGCAGTGTTTCGCATATCGGCCTACTAAAAGCACACTTAACAAACAACCCTAAAAAAGTATTGCGTCTCGTTCGAGCTTCTGTCTTGCATCTTCCCATTCTTAACTGGATCAAAACCTGGTCGTTTCACAGGGTGTGCTTCACTTTTGCTTGCGAACTGCAACTACTACAAGCATAAGTTGCTCTCCCAGCTATTATCTATGATCCAGCCGACTAAAAGGTCATTGTCCGGTATACTTATGGTATGTTAGCCCGTTGAAGGCCAAAAATCGACCTTGACTAGTTAGGTACGAGATATTCTCAGCTCTCGGTAGATATCGGTGCCATATCTTCGACAAACATGTTCGCCCGGGATTCTCTCAGTGTCCAAAATACCTCAGAGACCCTACCCTCGTTATTATGATAATTCTTCACCTCAAGTTATGTTTTGTTGAGACGCTGAACCTCCCACCTAGTAGCACTGCGTCAGGAAAATAAATGCTTGTCAATTGTGCTTTTATAGTCAGACATTATCTCCAATGCTGGAGCTAGCCGTCAATAATACCCACACACCTTTCTCGTGATTGATGACTTGTTAGTTCAATTTGGTAAAGTTATGTACGAAGCGCACTTTCTTCATCTCGACGGCTCAGGACATTGTAGTCTAAATTAGTAGGCAAGTAACCAATTCTGCGCCTTTTCATCTCCTCACCGACCGCGTGTTACACTTTTACCAATTCCCTATATGCGAACTGCTTCCTTAATCTACATCAATTACCACTTTCAGTGCGCCATGCTCGGATGCCTTCGAGAAAGTATCGTAGGCTTTCTCCATCTCGCTAAGTTTGAAGCCTAGGAAAAGGGCAGGTTAGTAAGTGATCACGGACTTAGAGTAGCTACTGGTAACAACGTACGATGGGTGATGAGTTGAGAGGGTTGTAATTTGCCAGCCTCCACTAGCTTCAGTAGCATAGGTGTTGAGACCGTGTCGACAAGCCTCGTAGTAATCGCTATTATTCCCCGTCGAGTTAGTAACAGAGCTCACCCATTTTTGGAACCTCAAAGGGAGTGCAGCACTTACAAATGTTCCTATCCCACAGGTTTTGAAGATGAAGGTCGACTTTCGTGCCGTGCACACCAACATTTGCCAATACACCTCCAGGGGCGAGCAGCTCTTGGCAAAGCTCGAACGTTGCTGGCACTCCCACTGCCTCTATAACAGAGTCACATCCTTTACCGCCAGTCAATTCTTTTACCCTTGCGACAGCATCCTCTGTTGAACTGTTCACGACTTCAGTTGCCCCAAGTTCTTTCGCCACTTCCAGCCTCTTGGAATCGAGGTCTATGGCGATAATCTTGAACGGGGAGTACATTTGAGCAGTGATAAGCGACGCGAGACCAATTGGCCCCGCCCCCACAATAGCCACTGTGCCGCCGGGTTGGACTTTGCCATTAAGGACACCACATTCAAGTCCTGTGGGGAAAATATCGCTGAGCATGACAATGGAGGCCTCGTCGGCGCCCGCGGGTATCGCATACAGGCTCGAGTTAGCATGAGGAATACGAACATATTCAGCCTGTGTGCCATCAATGGTGTTTCCGAGGATCCAGCCGCCGGAAGTGCAGTGGCTGTACATGCCTTTGCGACAGTATTCGCAAGTTGCACAGCTCGAAATGCATGAGATGAGAACACGGTCCCCTTCTTTGAAGCGCGTCACAGAGGACCCGGCGGAGTGCACAATTCCCACCCCCTCATGGCCCAGAATACGGCCCGGCTGGCAAGTAGCCACATCACCCTTCTGGATGTGCAAATCAGTGCCACAAATGGTCGTTTTTGTGACCTTGATAATGGCGTCAGTAGGAGCCGAGATGCTCGGGATTGGGCGATTCTCCAAGGAGACAGAATTAATGTTGTTGTACACGAGAGCCTTCATTGTTGACATGGATCTTAGAAACGATTGACCTCGAGGAGCGAAGCGGGTGTGATTTAGTGATCTCGCAAGATGTAATGTGCGAATTGAGCCGGCAGCTGCAGGGATAGAAGAGCGTAAGGTTAGATTGCAGATAGATTTAGCTACGATGGAGGTAGCTGCCATCGTAACATCTGAATTTTGTGAGAGGGTTGTGCTTGTCTGAGATGATTAGACAGTGTGGTGGAGGTGGTATAAAGTGAGGGGAACTCGGCAATGAACGGGAAGCTTATATTCAGGTGAGGATCAATTGACAGCCAATGCACCTTGTCCGAAACCGCAACCGGCTCGTCAGGTGAACCGGACAGGTGTCATATCATCAGGGGAGGCGTCATGAGAGAATGATCTGACAAGCCTTGTCACCAATGAGGCACTGGAATGCTTTGCGGGGTGCAGGTGACCAGGTGGGGAGATTTTGTTCGGGATTTACGATGGGCTGTTTCGGGAACAAACAATGAGCGCCGAGTCAGGGAATTCTGCTTATGCCAATTCCAATGAGGGGCAGTCACCGGATGCTACGGGTCTTCACGTGAGTTCATGACGCGAATAAAACTTTACTCCCACGTGGACTACTGAATGAATACGATTTGTGGCCGGGTACGTAGATACTGAAGCATTCGCCATGGTGGGCATGATTCCTTACAATAAATATGTTATCTTTAGTTCAAATACCCTTTGATGGGAAATTATTTCCCAATGTTCAAGTCAAGGTTTTGTCTGTTATTCCTGCCCTTGCCTGGCTCGATGGGATTTCGACTGGCCATCTCAGCGTGTGAATGGCTGCTGATGTGCTGCGTTCAATCTCGACTATCCAAAGCGTTAGGTTTGCCATCCAAGAGGTCTCATTTAAGCGAATCCATTTTCCATAATTTAATGTCTATAACTTGCCATCTCTTCAAGTAGCGTTGTAGTCAAGGTCGAAAAACGCCCACCTATCCCAGCGTACCCAGTCTCATCAATTTCTCACAAAGATTCTAGCACAATTTATCTTGATCTATGCCTTAATTATTCTGTAGTATTCGGAATGCTGCTGATCACAACTTCACCAAGTAGCGCCAACTCACATAATCGATTGAAACCAAATTGATTGTTCCTCATGATATACAAGAATCAAGATTTGCAGTTCAATCATAATCCCATTTCCAAATTTAAACTAGAATCTCACCCCTCCTTCCCCCTTTCCACAGAACAAGTCGCGAAGAATGCTATCGTTTTACTTTATCAATTCTATCGGAGTTAGCTCTGTGGTTCTCAGTGTCTGAATCTGCGACTTGCTCTAGGGTAGCTATCTTGTTGTGGAATTGAGGAATCTGAGATTTACCATTTAGGTGAGAGGGTAAGCAAAGGAGCGGGTTTGTGCTGAAGACAGATGAGAATTGAAGCTGTGACTAGAATATAAGAAGAAACCCACATTATTTACCCCTCGGCGATATTGAAGCCTGGCAGGGAGGACGTCGTTGTCTCAAGAAGGGGGGCGCATGGGCTGGGGCAGGGTTGGTGCTTGCCGCTGTTGCAGGATAACTTGATTGTCAGAGGGACTCAAATACCGCGTCAGCTTCTAGTTCCGTGCTTAATTTGACCTTTGAAGACGTTTTTAACGCACACACTATCGTTTCAACAACCACAATCCTATTTAGCAAGCTGCACAAGAGCATGCTTCGAGTGTCACTGCCGTCATGTATGAGGTCGCAGATATTTCGCAGCCTAGTTTCCTCATGGCTCATTCATTTGACCCTTTACAATGTCTAACTTGCTGATATCTGCAAATAACCAGCTCTGATGGCGATGCCGAGCCGAAGCGGCGGCTAGAGGGCGTATCCCCCAAGCGCCACTCTACTACTTAGTCCTCCAAATACACCAAATAAAATCCTTAACAGAAATATACAGAGGCGGCTTGATCCATAACCTGGTCGTCGACTTTCAGTCGGAGCTAGCGTCCTCTGACTTGGGCCCTCATGCTACTCACCATAACAATGCATTAACCAACACTGTGAAAGTGATCAAGAACTTTAGTTGCATTTAAGTAAACTTGAAGCTATAACCGAAGTGGTCCATTCTCAACCTGTTCTGCCCCTTGCCTAGCGCATTTTCACGCAAAGTGCCTCCCGGAACATCGTAATCGTCCCAATATATCCCACGTCTCTGCAATTCCGGAACTAGAAGGTCGACAATGTCCTCCCACGACTGAGGTTGAACGACAGGTGAGAGGTTGAAGCCATCGATGTCAGCTTCCTTGATCCACCGCTCCATCCCGTCGGCGACAGTTTGCGTGCTTCCTACAAGAACTGCCCCGTTACCGCCGATAGACAGTTCTTCGGCGGCACGGCGGGGCGTCCACTTCCCGGCACCTTCCTTCTTATTGAATAGATTGCTAAATGCTGACTGAATTATTGCGGAGGACTTGCTGTCGTCCGGCTTGATTTCCTGATCTAAGTCATATTTACTCAAATCAATCCCTGTGAATGCACTGAATATGACAAGACCTCCCTCGAGTGACTGATATTTCTTGATCTCCTCAAGTTTCTTTGCAGCGTCGTCGTCAGTTTTGCCAACAATTACAGTCAGACACTGAAAGAACTTGAGACTTTGAGGGTCTCGCCCTTGCTCGGCTGCTAGTTGTCTAATTCGAGCAATCTTAGGCGCCAAGGTGCCTGGAACATGCCCTGCAACAAAGATTGCTTCGGCATGTGTTGCCGCGAAAGCCGAACCAGCGCTGTGGAAGTCAGTATGCACCCTTGGAGCTGACAAGTTTGCAATACTTACGGTGATGTCCCGGCTTGGAAAAGGAAGGGTGTCCGTTGAGGGCTTGGGTCCACAATGAATGGGCTCTCAAGCTGATGATACTTACCGTAGTGCTTTATGGTGCGCACCCTGGATGGGTCGATGTATGTCTCGGTCTCTTTGTCTTTAACTACTGCATCGTCGGCGATGGATGACTCCCATAACCTGCCCTTTGATTAGTAGCAAGAATGGGAGTTTGAGAGCGCTCGGCATGAACCAAGGAGCCTTACTGATATAGAACAGTCATAAGCTCATCCGCGGCGGCATATCGTTCGTCGTGGGGGATAATATCCGCCAAGCCCATTGCAAGAGCGCTCGCCTTATTCCAAGATGTTACGATGTTCCACCCAACTCTTCCCTTCGTGAAATGATCGAGGGTCGAGAAACGCCGAGCCAGTAAGAAAGGTCTCTCATAGCTTGTCGACGCCGTAATTCCGAATCCTAGAGACTTTGTCACAGTAGCCATTGCTGATATAGGCTTTTTACGTCATTAGGCATATCCTTTGTTAATGTGTGGTAGAAGGTACTCACCACGAATGGGTCTGTGACTGGGAATTCTGATCCCAGCTTGATAGCCGTGTCTCTACTCCCCTTATAGACGTCAAATCCTCCAACTG
The DNA here is from genome assembly GCA_023628695.1 of Nectriaceae sp. PG4201. Lineage (NCBI taxonomy): Eukaryota > Fungi > Ascomycota > Sordariomycetes > Hypocreales > Nectriaceae > Nectriaceae sp. PG4201. Next base: position 9,049 of record JAMAKE010000110.1, on the reverse strand, counting down.
TGTCGGCTAGAAAGTAGCTCAAAAACTTTCCCTTTTCGAGAAGTTTTGCAGTTTCCGTCCAATAGGTCAGATCTCGTTTGTTGGAAGATTGATCAAGCGGGTTTCGCCACTGGCCCGGGCTGGTATGCCCAACTGTACAACAGTCAAAGGCATTCAAGTAGATTCTTTTCTTGGGTTCTGTCGCCATGTTTGCTGCCGTGGGGTGTTTCCCAAAAGTGACTCGAGTTATCTGCTGTGGGCTTGATGCAGCGGTGTAAGGACCTGCAAGTCTAGGATAAGATTCTCCAGGCGGCGAGGGCGAAAACAGGCCTTCTGTAAGACAAGAACGGGGAATGCAAGGCAATAGATATAGAACCGTAGACTTAGGCCTGGACCATGTGGGCTGAACGAAAAAGATAACCGGGCTAGGGCGGCTTGCGTTAAGTATTTCCTCATCAGGATGCCAAGACCGCATAAGGACTACAATAGACGGAGTCCGACCCAGGGACCCTTCCAGATCCACCTTAGGTCCACCCAGACTCCCCATAGTCAGGATTGTGGCAGGAAAAACTGCTAATTACTCGCAGGGATCTTATCTTCTAGACTCTAGGAGACGCTTCGCAATTCACGCCAAACTTGCGTCTTGTTCTGTTACTCCACGTGTAAGGAATTTGTAATGAGGACTTTGTCGCCTGCCTCGAAACTTGGGGCACATATATCTGAGAGTTTGGGACCTAACGAGCTCTTGCAGATCAACCCTGTGTCCTCAATCTTTTTCTGTTAATCCTTGTCCTCATTGCATGTACACATGTCTTCTAGCAATATTTCCGGGGTCCTGGACCCAAAGGAAAGCAATACCACTCAAATTACGGTTGATCCTACTAGGGACCAGGACGAGTCTATCGATGAAAGCAAACATCGTAGGAGGGTGCTTGGCGTTACCCTTCCGGTGTACTTCAACACAGATGCGGATCGGACTCTGGTCCGTAAGCTTGACCGTTTTGTATTGTTTGTGACTGCCTGCTATCATTTGATGGTCAACGACAATTGATACTGACCACAAATTAGGAGTTATACTGCACTCTCATGCTTCATCCAGACGCTGGATAACACAAACATTGGGTATATCATACCAGTTATCTACATGGGTCTTTCGACTGACAAACGTACCTAGCAACGCTTATGTGTCCGGAATGAAGGAAGATGTAAGCAGCATCCAGCTCGATGATTTTTTTGGGCGAATGAGCTGACTGGTGATTCTAGCTTTCGCTCTTTGGCAATGAATATAATTACTTCTACACAACTTTCAACTGTGGCATCATCGCAGGAGCAGGTGCGTCTAGTCTTAGAGTCTCTACCTTTTCGTTACTAATTACTTTGCAGTCCCTCTCATCCTCCTTGCAACGAGAATCCGTCCTTCGATTTTGATGCCTGCCTGTGAGCTTGCTTGGACTGCTCTTGTAATGGCGATTGCCGGCGCCCGGAACGCTAGCACTGTATTTCAAGAACTCCCTTCTACTGCGTCACTGGACTGACCCTTTGTAAAGGTTTACGGCCTGCGATTTGCTATTGGGTTTTTCCAGGGCATAGCTTTCCCCGGTTTCGCTTCTCTTCTTGGTGCTTGGTATACGCCCTCAGAGCTAGGTAAGAGAATGGCGCTTTATGAAGTGTCTGCGAGAGTTGCAGGAATGTTCTCCGGGTACATTCAAGCTGGCCTTTACACAAATATGAACGGTCGTGGTATGGCTAGTTGGAGGTGAGAATTGACTGAATATTGTTAGCGGCAGTAACTAACCTTTGTAGATGGCTGTTCATCTTTGACGGAATTATTTCGTTGCCGATCGCCTTTTGGGGATTCTACGCTCTGGCTGATCAGCCTAGAGACACAAGGGCAAGGTGGTTGAAGCCTGCAGTAAGTGCTGCTGGAAAACTTCTTAATGGCGTGAGTATTCTGATACCATTGACAGGAAATCGACCTCGCAATCAAGCGAATGGACGACGTTGGACGGCGCCCAGTTCTTAAGATAACCTGGAAGCGTTTTCAGAGCATTTGGTCCACCTGGCACGTCTACTTCTTCGCAACGTGTTACTTGTGAGTCGCTCCCTTCCAATTACTGAGCAAATGCTCATGACTCCTCGGGTTTGGATCTTCGACTAACACCACAACCCACATAGCTTGTACGGCGCATTTTCCTGGGGAGATGGCTATTTCAATCTCTGGCTCACATATCTTGGGAATTACTCTGTTCCAGAGATCAATAACATCCCAACTGCTGGCCAGGGAGCTGCACTAGTTAACGCTTTCATAAGTGGTTGGGTTTCTGATTGGCTGGAGAACCGTCCTGCTGTCATTGTTGCTAATATGATCCTCTGTCTTGCGGGAAATGTTTTCGTATCCGTTTGGAAATCCCCCGACTGGCTCAAGTTTACTGGGTACATCTTCATTACTGCTGGTCTCCCAGCACAGTCGATCACGATTGCCTGGCTGAATGAAGTATGCCAAGGGAACGGTACCCTGCGTGGACTGATCGTGTCGATCGGAAATACTTTGGTCTATGCCATCAACTCTTGGGCTCTAGTTCTTCTTTTCCCAGCGGTAGATGGTATGTGCCCTAACTTGGAATCCGAATCTTTTCCATTTGAACTCTTTTGAACGTTATTGACGGAGAATAGCACCGCATTACAAGTATGGGTATCAGGTGTGTGCGGGAATGATTGCCCTAGCCATTGTCTCCGTCTTTGCAATCATATACATGATTCGGCGCGATCTGTAAGCTGCTTCTTCTTTTGTTACTGATTCATTTAAACACTGATATTTCATCTACAGAAAGAATGGTGCGGCAATGAGGAATGAGTCTGGTCTCTTGGAGTTCAAAGCCTGGACGCAGGAGGGAGAATCCGGAATTGAAACGCAGAATGTCCAATCGAAAGTATGATATGAAGTGGGCAAAAACTCATGCTCTAGGAAGCTTATTGGACATCAGATTAGCTCTGCGATGGACCCTATAGATAAAACGTCCGTTTAACCCATGTCACGCTAGTAATTGTACTACGGGAGGAACACTCACTATCTTGACGACCAGTCTAATACCCAGTTGAACTTGCCTAATGGGAATCCCCTCTTCCGCTCCGTACCTTCTGACATCACTGTATTACCGTTTGTAAGAGAAATTGAAGCTTATTGCTCGTTTCGATTAGCTCATGATGCTTTCTTTCGCTCTCTAGAGTCGGTGGAGTCTGATTAACATTTGTGTGGGAATAGCTCGATCCTTCTTCAGATCCTATCTCAACTAGTGCTATCTGCCGCTACTATCGCATATGTTTTGGGTCCTACTGTATATCCACTCACACTCGCTCTAGCTTATGGCATAGTATATTTATAGTGTCTTCGTAGCGAGGCCACAATCTCGGAATAGCGCTGTTCGCAATAACTACTCTACGTCACGTCATATGCCACTATTCTCACAACTGCTCTACTCTCCACCGTATGCCCACTCATATTCACCTTAGCTCATAGCATACACCGGTAGTTATGCCAAGACCCGGGAATAATACTTTTTAGCCTGTCCTATCTCCATATTTACCGGCCCATTCTCTTCCTTGCTTGCTTGCTATGCAAGATGGATACCACATCGCTCGTGCTTCGTATTGTCGAGACCCCAAACCGGACTGAACATGGATGACGGCTAATTCCGTAGTGCCGGCGGCAAGAACCTGGTTCCAAACTATACATGGCGTCAACGCCTTTTTGCGCCCCAGAAGCATTTAATAGTACGCTACATGACTCAATATTTCCTGGGCTCTGGGCTGAGGCGCCTTAACCTAGTCAGGGGATCGTGAAACGAGGAACTGGTATGTTATCGTTCCAGGCAGTACTCTCCAGAATCCAGCCCATCCCACAAAGCCAACAGCCTCGTGCCTGTCAGTGTCCTGCAGCTGATACCTAAGAAAACCAGACAAGAATTGGTGGGATCATGTCGATCATTCTGGGAGTAGACGTGGGTAAGTGTCTCATATTGAGAATGTACGATGCTGCTAGTTTAACCTTCACATAGGCGGAACTAACACAGATGCCGTTGCCATCGATCTCACATTGATTGAAACACGGCGGGAAGACAGCGTTCTCGCGTCTTTCAAGACACCAACATCGCCGGAAGTAAAAGACGGGATCGAGGTAGCACTTAGAGAAGTCATTGCCCAGCTCCCACCAGCTAGTCGAGATAGCATCGTGGCTGTGAACCTCGGTACAACCGTGAGAATGATCCCTGAATTTCCAAAAACCCTTCGTAGAAGGTAGTACTGATTGTTCGAAGCACTTTCTCAATGCAATTGTGGAAAAAGATTCCAGAAAAATTGTCAAAGTAGCTCTTTTGCGGCTTTGCGGACCTTACGCAAGAGAGATACCACCATTTGCTGGTTTACCCGATGATTTGAGACCGATCGTCGAGGGTTTCAGTGCCTGCCTCCCAGGTGGCTTGGAAGGTGTGTTTGCAACCTGGATTGAATCTTTTCCAGAGCCCTCCATAATAACCGCCTTTAGTTGACGGCCGTGCTATCACCTCTATCGATCCAGAGGCCGTCAATAAAGCCGCACAGGACATCAGAGCAGCGGGCATAAAGGACATTGCCATCGTCGGAACCTATTCGCCTATCGATTCATCCTTTTATCAAGAAGATACCGTTCGCGACATTCTCTGCCCTTTGCTTGGCCCAGAGGTCAATATCACGCTCTCACACGATGTGGCAGGTATCGGATTCATCGAAAGGGAGAACGCTACTATTCTGAATGCGGCTATTCTTCCCTTTGCCCGCAAGACGATTCAACAATTTCACCAGGCCTTGAGAGGATTGAACATCTCGGCTTCTCTGTAAGCTAGACTAATGGCTTTTGGAATATCCAATGTTTACTAACAAGGTGTAGATTTCTTACCAAAAATGATGGTACTTTAATCACAGCGAAAGATGCATCAAATCTGCCAATCTCAACCTTTTTGTCTGGGCCAACCAACTCTTTGACCGGTGCCGTTTTCTTAGCAGATATCCAAGAAACCCTTGATCAAGGCGCACTAGTTCTCGATGTCGGAGGAACAACGTCAGATGTCTGTGCGGTGGAGCCATCTGGACTACCTCGACCTGCTGCAGCATTCTCGTATCTTGCAGGTGTAAGAACAAACTTCACTGTCTCAGACTTACGTAGCATAGGCGTCGGTGGGGGTTCGTTGGTCCAAACTAGCTCTTCTGGAGATCTCAGCATCGGGCCCCAGTCGGTTAGCAAGGATCTAACTACCAAGGCAAAGGTCTTTGGTGGTTCTATCTTGACCACGACAGACGTCATCGTTGCTGCCGGACTTCATGGTATTGGTGACCGATCGCTGGTTTCCGACATTTCAACGGAACTTGTGGCTCAGGTAGAGACCAAGATAAAAGTTTTCCTCGAAACCGTCATTGATGAAATGAAAACATCTGAGAATGACGTCCCGGTGATACTAGTCGGAGGAGGGAGCATCATCTGCCCAACTTCATTAAATGGAGTTTCGAGCATCATACGACCGGCATACTCACAAGTTGCAAACGCAGTAGGAGCAGCAATGGCAAAGGTGTCTGGTCTCTTTGATACCATTGTCAACCTGACGGATGAAGAGGATGAAAGGAATGCCATTGTAAAAGCTAGAGACCAGGCGGTCGCAAAAGCTCAAGAAAATGGGGCTGAACAACCGGAAATCGTCGAAGAAATCATTTTGCCAGTCCCTTACGTTACCACCAGATGCCGCCGCATCATTGTCCGGGCTGCAGGGATATTATCGAATAGATCCCGCCCCCTTTTCCGGGATGGATTTTGGCGAAGTGAGATTGGCCCATCCAGCGCTGATGGGATTCTATCAATCCCCGATATATCTCCGCATAAGGTCGCCCCGACTATCCCTATTGACATCACCAGTTATCGTCCTATAGTCAGAAACAAGCGTTGGAGTCTATCGGCAATCGACCTAGACTTTATAGCCGATGGATGTGCTATTCTCGGATGCGGAGGTGGTGGGGACACTTACGGCAGCCATCTTAGTGTAAGAAAACTGCTGACAACGGGAGCTTCAGTTGAAGTTATTGCACCCGAACAACTTCCACATGATGGATTTATTCCGAGTGTGGCATTCATGGGGTCGCCCAGTACATTTTCTGAGAGACCGCCCTCTGGTGAAGAGCTGAGAAACTCAGTGAAGGCGGTTCTCAGATTCCAAGGTCTTGACATCGCTGACCTGACGGCGGTCATGAGTCTGGAGATCGGGGGTTCAAATGGTATGAGGGGTATACAAACTGCAATCTGGACAGGAAAGCCCCTTGTTGATGCCGATTTGATGGGTCGGGCGTACCCCAACCTTTGGCAAGTCACACCGCACAACGCCGGGATTTCACTCGCCCCGGTAGCAGCTTCGGATGCTAAAGGGAACACAGTGGTTCACCTCCATGCTGACTCAAACAAAGATGTCGAGGATATACTTCGACAGGTATGCGTGCAAATGGGCCAAGCTGCAGGGATATCTCTTGGTGCTTTGACAGGCTACCAAGTAAAGAGGCATGCATCACAGCGTTCTATCTCTCTTGCATGGCACCTCGGCCAGGCAGTACGTCTTGCACGGCTGAGCAAAAGGGATGTTGTGGATAGCATTCTCGCGGTTTACCCAGGGAAGAGAATCCTAACGGGCAAAATCACAAGGGTAACTCGAGACGTCCGGGGCGCCTTTACTGAAGGGACACTCGAGATTGTGCCATTCTCGACATCAACCGGATTGTTGGCACCATCTCAAGGCACCCCTCAGAACGATAACAGGGTGAGGGTCACATTTCAGAACGAAAACATTCACGCCTTCGATTTAGAAAGTCATGAGACAATAGCTAGCGTTCCAGACCTGATATGTGTTCTTGACGCGGAGGACGGTACTGCTTTGGGAACACAAGATTATAGATACGGGTTGCGTGTTCATGTTATTGCACTGGTAGGAAGCCCGCAGTGGACGAAGGGGGAGGGCTTAAAGAACGGAGGTCCAGGAGCCTTTAGGTACGTACATCTTCACTCCTTATGTGCCTTGCATTGGTTTCATTACCATAGCTATTCTTATTCTTTTTGTGAGCTTGGCTGGTCATCCCCAACTTCTGCCCATTTCACAATACAAGGCCGCAACCATCTACTTGATATTGACTGGGGGCACTGGCTAATCTAGACAACTCGACAGGCTTGGGATTGAATACATCCCCGCTGCAGAATTCAGGGAGCCCAAATCTGTCATCGAGGAGTTCAATGAGAGCTCGTGAACATGAATATATGAGATATAATGCATACAATTGTTATAGGTTGAAGTTATATTATTACCCATCGCTGCTATCTCATCATCCATCACATCAACTCGAAGTGAGTTTACATTCTTCTCCAACTTTCGGGTATATGATACCACGTACTCGTCTCAAAGAGCATATATCTTATAGCAAACCAATCGTTCAAATATGTGACTCTCCTCCTTATGATTAATAGATAGCGTTATCCTTAAACCGAAATGCCTGAAATATGTAACCGCTGCCTCTTAAACTAGGTGGCTCGGCGTACGGGGCAGCTCAAATACTCATTTTAATCTTCTGGATCGGTCTCACCACATACCCGTATAACTAGTTTCCCTTTGGTTCTTCCAGTTTTCAGCTTGCTGTATGCCATGCTAGCATCTTCTAGCTCGAACTCCTCCTCGATCACAGGTTTGACCTTTCCCTCTTGGATCCACTGCGCAACTTGTGCGAAATGCTCTGGGTCTGCTATCACTGAATGGAATATGAATTTCCGACGTCCGCCTCCCAGAAATCGGGGTAATAAATGAATGGCGAGTAATGTCTTGAATGTCTTGAACCGCATCGGTAACCCCACAGAGACATACTTCCCTTCGGGTTCGAGGTAATGGTGAGACTGCCAGTATAGGTCTGGGTTCAAGAAAACGGTGTCTAAGATGTGATCGTATAGTTGGCCGCTGCGCTTAAGGGCTGTCACTGGATCCTCCGTCTTATAATCAATCACAGTATCAGCACCTAGGCTCCGGCACAAGTCGGCGTTAGACTGCGAGCAGATAGCGGTAATCTGGGCACAGCCTAATGCCTTGGCGACCTGGATGGCGAAAATACCAACACCACCACTTCCACCATTGACTAAAACCTTCATTCCAGGTTTCAAGTATGGTACGAGGGTTTGTAGGGCCGTCACGCCACATACGCCCACGCAAGAGGCGTCCTTCAGGGATACGCCGCCTGGCAAGGCGGCGACACCCGCCTTGCCTACTGTGACGTACTCGGCTAACGTACCACATGCTGGAGGCTCAGTCTTGCCCACGACGAGCTGGCCAGGCTTCAGATTGTTCAAGGTGGTGGCGATGACTGTGCCAGAGAAGTCGAGCCCAGGCGTGGCCGGCTTGCTGAACAAGATACTGCCAAGCGGCATTTCGGCTACCTTGTAGTCGAGATGATTGATTGATGCGAAAGCAACTTTGACCAGTGTGTGGTCTTTCGGTAACGAGCTGGCATTTTTTGGTAATCTCGCATCGTTAACGGCTTTTAGGTTCTTCTCAATGCCGCCGGCGATGGAGCGCCACTGCGCGGCTCGCATGGTGGATGGAAGGCCACTTGCTGATGCCATGTCGGTTTTCCTTTTCCCCCCTTTCCTTCGGAGAGTAAGTTGGATCGTAAAATATGGTGGAAGGCGATCTGAAGCAGAGGCGGGACCATGAGAAACCTTTATTAGTCTCGTAGGGAGGCAGAAGAACCAACGCGGCGAGGTGGGACGATGTCACGCCATCGTCCGTCACGTTGAAGGGAAGGTTGGTTTACCATTCGCGATCTTGGTCATATGACCCAAATCTCTTACGGGTTCCGATCCCCGATTTCCAGCGTAGTATATTTATTATTAGCTTAGGTGAACAAGCCTATGACCCATCCTTACCCATGTTTGCTGAATCACATTTGGTTAACGTATATGATAAGCGAGTGGAACAGACAAGCGAGTGGAACACTATACTGTACACTAAAAAATACAATTATTGAT
>JAMAKE010000109.1:0-60317 GCA_023628695.1 Nectriaceae sp. PG4201 | reverse complement strand
TCTTACTTATAATTATACTTATTATAAAGCTAATCTTATTAAAGTTAAAGATATCTATTAAGTTAATATTATATTTTATAACTATATTTTATATAAATATAAACTATTAATAAATAATAATTAAATCTTTATATTTAGCTCTTTAATAGTTATATCTATAAGAAAGATATATCTTAAGCTCTAGTTGCTATCATATAAAGTTAAAAGCCTAGCACTAGCTAATAGGTTATGCCTCTCAGTCAGCTAGCAGTCAATTGGCCATTTCTTCTATACTAGCGATCTAGGGGGGAAACCCTCGCGAATCTAAGTCGAGAATAAAGCGAATAATTATCTATTCCTCTAGATTAGATAGTAGGCATGAGTTAAGGACAATATTGGCTTAAGAAGAAATCCCTTGGCACCGGCGACATAGCCTTATCTTAGAGACATTATAGATGCTAGCAGCCTATTGGATATGAAGATTTGGATCCCTTTAAAGGGCTTGAAGAGCAAGAAGAGTTTAAGCCTCTTTATTTAATGGTGGCATATTGAATGGTGAAGAAATTGATAATTGAATTGAAGAAAAAGGAATTGAGGGATTTATGCGACGCTCGCTTGTCTGCGACGCTCGCTTATCAAGTACGTTATTATCTTTATAATTATAAGCCTTTAAGCTTAAGTTCCCCTTTAATTATATGCCTTACTCTTATTATTATATATAAGGACTTCTTATCTTTTGCAATTTAAATTATTATCAATCTATTAATAGCAATGCTATTCCTATTACTAATAATAATACTCATAGTTCCATCTAGCAAGATCTTTGCAATAGCATTCTTAGGCTGCGGAATATATATAACAAGGCCTAGGGCAAATTAAAGGTTATCTTAATTAATGCTATCAATCTCATCAACTGAGTAACAATCTCGATTTCCCCAAGCGTCTCTCCGTTATTACTAATGAGAATCTTGGTTTGAGGTCTCTTGGAGCGGTACACTTGAATGGTGGTTGTTATATTGACAATGCCAGGTGTGTCAAGATAGCCGTCGAAGCCTACCCGCGAGATTTCGAGTAGTTAGAATTACTGCTGCGGGCTTTTTTTTCTTTCTGTCTGTGTATTCTGAGAATGGTTCAGGATAAATTCTGAAAATCATCCCATTCAATGTGCACAAGGAGGACGTGGTACAACTGAGCATGATGAATGACAGAGACCTGCAGGACTATGCAGTGCTGGCTGCAGCCGAACCATACGCGTTGACCATTGATCGAGCCTTGGTGACAGTACCGAACAATCACAGAAACCGGACGGCATTCTTACTGACAAAGAGACACGATATGCAATGATCGGCTCACAGCATGCTCTGGCTCTGCAGTGATCTTGAAGCGAAACAAGTGCCGATACCCCCAACTGACCTAACCGGCGCGGTACTCAGTTGCCCGACCGCCAAGTCTTAGTAATACCTGTGTACGTAGAAAAAAGAGACGAGAATACTTCACGCACGACCATGAGACAACTGCACGCGACGATGGTGAACTTCCGCAACGGTACTGGCAAAAGAACAGATGTCATCTGGCCGGCGACTTCAACCGACACGGCCAACTTCCGGCAAGCCGCCAAGTACCTGAGAAGTTGCCTAGCGGGCCTCATCCACCACATTAACGGAAGAAGGGTCGCGAATGTCAGAACACAGTCGAGATGCAGCACCCAAGACGAAAGGTCAGCACCCGCAGTTCCGTTCTTCCGTATGCGATTCGGTATATTGATTAAAATATCGACCTGGCGTTGCAAGCGGTTTCGGAGTTGTGACGGCGTGAGTATGAGCCGCAGACAAGGTTTGATTCGATCAAGGTCAGAGTCGTTGGAAGCGATCGCTGTATTGAGCCTTGATACCTTGATTGTTCGCTGAAGAGTGTTCTTCCGCTACTGGTTCGAAGCAGGCCAGAAGCCGGAAAGACTTGTAGCGCCGACACAAAGACGAGGTTTTGGAGATCTGCGTGATGATCAGACAAGTATGACTGGGGACAAATGCTTAACAACCACTCACCTTCTTGGCCGAAGTGGTCTAGGGTGTCTAGAGTGCAGAAGATGCTCGCCCCTTCGCATATCGAATTGAAAGAGGCGCTAAAGGCATCAATACCATTCCTGATAGGGTTGTGATCATGGTATTCGACTGCGGTTGCCTTGAGGTGAACGGGGACAAAGGGTTGCGTTCGTGGCATTTCCCACAGAGTGGAAGGCTATCATACAACCACTCTCGACTCAGGGAACTATGCGCACCAGTCGATAGCCCGCTTTCTCGTACTTCTCGTGGTACGCCTCATCTGCACGCCGCAGCACTTCATCCTGAGCATGTTCCTGTTGAACCGCTGGCACCACTCCCGAATCTCGCGCAAACAGTCCGCCACGCCCGAAGACAACCACCCCCTGCTCGAGCGCCGCCTCGAACAGCGTCCGCTGTAGCTGTTCGGTCGTATACAGCTGCGTCGCGTTATTGAGCCAATCCGCGCCGCCTTGTGGATGGCATGGTGTGTCGAAGAATTGGGATTCTGGAGGAAGAAGTCGACGTCGTGCGTGCTCTGCCACAACCGCAAGTATAGCGTGTTGATGGTGCCGCCTACTGTCACAAGCTGGGTGTGCACGCCTCGCTGGTCCAAGAATGCAGCCACATCGCTCAGAGCCTCCATGATCATATTGCGATCGAGCTCCGAGGCATTGTGCCGGATCGGCCGGCCGTGCTGGTCTCGATAGGTGGGCGGAACGAGCACCGGCCCTCTTATCGGCATTGAGATGTTAACGCAGTGCTGAGGGCGCGGTCGGAGCTCTGTCCTGTCATTTCTTGATTGTTTTAACGGACCGTAACCCATCGCAACAAACGAGTGACCGGTACCCGACTTAGCCATTAGCAGGGCGGAGGAAATTCAGACAGCAACCCTTATTACTTTGACTTCTGACTACCTGCGGATGTCCCACCCTGACAGTAGTGATGAAACAGGTGAGCAGATAACATGGTGGGCTCTCATCCGGCCCCTCAAACCGCGGGCTCGCTCGCACATAACCCGAGGGCTGCACTCCCGGGTCTCTTTGGCCGCCAACATGACTTCTCACCCGGCGTCGTCAGTTTTCTACGTGGAGAGTCCCTCAAACACGGCCATGTCTCTACTGGATGTTGAAGCCATCCAATCATACAAAGAGCAGTATCATGAGCTTGGCCGATTTCCTGCAGCCCTGTAGGCCTGTTCCAGGGGCCCATTTCACAGACCTACAGTTTGGTGATACGCCAGACCCTGTTCGAGCCAATGCCATCGAGTTTGAATCAGATGTGCGGCCGGCTCAGGCCAACGCTAAGTTTCAAATTGGAAGCGGAAAATCTCGATGTTGGTTTTAGGGTCGTTTATTGCCCGTCTTTGCTCTCTGCTATGATCCCTAAATCTGATTTATCCAAGAAACTCCCCTTGGTGGCAAGTAGGGTCCTATACTGCGGCTCCCGATATGGTGCACTCTTCTCCTCTCTCGGCTTCTGATCGCTAGGCGTTATAGACATTGCAGAGTTCGATTGCTTGCGGCCAAGTGATAATAGGGGCCTCTTTCGGGCAATTAAGTGCTCCATATAGGCTTTGAAACAGTCTTATGGCCATTGGTCTTCTCTTGCCTAAAACTCAATTGGGTTGTTGGGCTTATAGGTACCTTAGGTCGCAGCCACTAGTCTATCGGAAGTACCTTTTAAATGCGAGAGTCTGGGGAATTTCTAGGGCCGCTTATGAAGGGAGTTCGGGTCCTAGTCATAGGTATCAAGGGGCCACTTCATGCTGCGCTTGCTGGGTATTATATAGTCCTGCGACGAATTAGTTTTCAATGCTTGAAAGGTCATAAAGATAGGAATGTCTAACCCGTTGCGATTGCATCTTATTAGTTAGGGATGGGCAAATTTGATCGTGCTCGACAAGCGTGGGAGCTGGTTAAGATGCTATAGTACGATGGGCGCTTTTGTGATTCCGGATGGCATTAAGGTGCTTTCCTGTTTATTGTCAGACTATATCACCTAGCGCTTCATGGAGTATATACCTTGGTCTTTGGCGCTGACAATATGGGCCCCTTTTGGAGAGAAGACTGCGCTCGAGTGCAGGTCATGATGATGAAGACGCAAGGGAAGGAGGGAGGGACGTGCTAAACCTATTGATATGCTCCTCTTGGCGCTGTCTTGAAACTGGAGCGCCGGACTAGATATAACCCATTTTCGCGGGGAATTAAAGCGCCATTAGGTAGGATTGCAGAACTGTGATCAGATGAAATAGTCACCAATGTGCCATAGCAGTGTCTAGCCACATTATGACGCGAAATGGCTAGTAGCAAATTGAAGCCGCAAGTGTAAAGACCCAAGGCATCAAAATGAAGAGACGATAGGAATGATTGGCCATCTGATCTTATGGGTAGATGAGGTGCAAGGCGTCTTGGAGACTCTCATAGCGAATCCCTATCGACTCCGCCGCGAATGTGCGGACAGAGAGTGCGACAGCTACCTCGACGCTCTTGTTCAGTTTCAGGCTTGTGAACTTGAACGCCAATTGTTTGTAATGGTACGTTAGGCATGACTGATCACAACGGACTTGCCGATCGGCAGTGTGCCGTTCTGCGTTGTTTATCACTTGCTGAAGGGTTCTATCTAGGATTGCATAGCTGGCATATCTATTTCGCTTGCCCAATGAGACCCACTCTTCGTGTTACGAATGTCACGCGGTCACAGTCTTTGTTGCCTTTATTGACTGTACCTTGGTCTATACTTTTTGCAGATTGCTGCCATGTTGGAACGTTTGCTAGTGGTCATACTCTGGGCACGAGGCGGTAGTTTCCGGCTGCTTCATTTGCCGCCAAGTGTAACACCGAGCTTCTACTTCATTGTTGCAAGAGGCACGTTACAAATTAAGACAAAAGCTACGGCCATTGAAAATATATGTAGGGCTCATGAAATTCGTAATGCCAAAAGACTAGATAGGTTATTCAGGATAAATATTATTGACAGACATTATTACTTCGCGCGATCTATCGCCTCCCTCGCCATATTTTTTGCTGCGTAAATCAGTAGTATTCAGTACAGCCCTATCATGTCCTTTCGACTTCCTGATCAAGAAGAAAAGGATGGAACTGTGAGTTCCCGACCCATGTCGTGTTTGGCTTCTATATGACCTATGGTTTCCACCATGAAGCCATACCATCCCTATCGCATTCATCCACATTTTCATGACCTCACATAAAGATATTTGCACTGACGCGTTTTAGTATATGGAAATTCCAATAATCGAGTGGGTGATTAAGAATCGTCTCGTGAAAGGACAGCCCGAAGGCGAAACTGCCCGGGTTTGGGATGATATTCTGCACAAATATTTCCCTGCTGAAAACGGCTATTCCACCGGGCCGGAAATGAGTTTGGGGGATGGCAAAGCAGACCTCTTCACAGCGCATATCGTGTTAGACTCGAGGTGGAATGAGAGGAAGTTCCTCATCGTAGAGTGCAAGGCCCCAGGCCTCGAGAGCCAGCAGTCGACTTGGTCTGAGGGCATTAAGCAACTAGAACGATACCTGGGAGCCATCACCTCAACTAACAATCCAAGGTTTGGGGCCATTGCAATCGGAAAGGTTGTACGGTTTTACGAATGGACGGGCCATAGCCTGTTGACCTCGAGAACGATGCTGCTTACTATTACTTGGATCGTCAGTGTCAATCCATTACCGCTAAGCTAGCATATATACGCCAGAGCCAGCAGGGCATTCAACATTAACGCTTGCTCCTGGCTTGCGATTGGACTTGATTGTCGTCCCAATTAAGCCACAGTCACCCTGATCACAAAAACTGAGGAGTGTCACTTTTTCCAAATAATTGACCGCCAAGAGAAAAGATGGGTATGCAAGGACAGAGTCGTTATCATGTATCTTAAATTATTCTCACAGGTCTTCTGCCGATGATCTGAGGTATTTCACTACTTTTAACCCAGCAAGAATCAATTCAGTCTTCGTGCGCCAAGTTAAACGCCAATTTAACCTCAACCATGGGCGTGTTTAAGGAGGTCAATATCATCTATCGATCAAAGGGATCTTCCGACTAACAGCAAAGAAAGGGGATCCCCTTTTGGATCCAAAGGAGAAGCTTGCATTGGACCAAACAGGTGTGATTTGCTCAATAGAGAGAATTGTAACAAGGAACAAAGATTGATTGCCCGTATTTAAGATGCTACCAGCCTAACCTGTTGGTATGCTACTCATTGAAATCCACCCATGCTACTGGCTAATTAAATCTTTCTCCCCCAGCCATCGGCTCACCCTATTAGCCCTTGTCCCTACTCCCCCAGGACCTGCGTGCACTGGGGTATTGCGTTTGCCTTGTGTTTTGTTGCCTCCTGCTGGGTTCCTATGTGGCAGTCTGATTGATCGACGGCTAAGGGCGGCACGAATAACGTGGGCTTGAAGGCTCTGACGAGGTGCAATGCTGCTTCGCTCAGTTCGAAATGTAGGATTACTAGGTTGAGAGCTCCTGCGACACGTCTCGCAGACTTGGTCGAGCAGACTTGGTCGAGTGTCGAAGGGTCACCGCGCCCTCTCCACGGAAATAAGGCGACAGGGGGTAAGTCTGTTCAGAGCTGTATTGTTGTGTGGTATCGAATCGTAGCACGCCGGATGGTGTTCAGGCACACTGGATCACGTGATGGGTTTGGAATGGGTATAAGTAATAGGGGCTGGCTGGTGTAAACTTTCTAAACCTTCATCAAGCGACCCGATCACCAATCCAGGCATGGCTGTGAACAGTGCCTGTTGCGCACTCTGTGGCGCTCCGGTTGAAGACGGCACGACATGGCCGCTGTGGATGCAGCGGTTTATAGCAGGTAAATGTCGCCAGTCAGTGTTCTTATAATTATTCACTGACCGTATCCAGTATATGCCACGAACGAGGAGTTGAGTTTGGCCCATCTTTCCGGCGTTGGGCACCGTCAACCATTCGCCGACCTGACCTACCTCCAAGCTAATCCGCCAGCTGGCGCCGAACTGGCCGAGATCTATCTAATGCGCTCGAGTTTTGGAGGTGCCAACCTCGGTGTTGGAGGAACAGGTCCTGATATCTGGGGCTTTCCTTTCCATGTCCCTTGCTGGAATATCCTGACCAGTGTCCGGCCCCAGGACCCGCCAAACATCCAAGCCATGTTTAACTTTCTCCGGTCTTTCCCAATACAACAGGGCATCTTGAATTTCGGCCACAGCTACGGCGGTCTGCTTCAGTATGAGAAACATCCTGGCAGAGTTGCTGCAAGTGAAGAAGCTTGGTTAGTCCACGAAACAGGCCCGATATATCAGCGGTATGATCCATTCGACATACCAGATTTGCGGCTTTTTTTCGAGCAAGAAAATGCAGATTGCGTCGGAAATGACACAGTGGCGTTTCATGCCTGCGAAACTGCCACCGCAGGATCTCCTTTTTCCAAGCTCCCGAACGAGATTCTTCAGTGTATTCTCGAGTACCTTCCCTCTAAGCAAGTGGTTCTCCTGAAACAAGCCTCCCGAGTTTTTGCGAATCTACGGTTACCAGACTCGTTCTGGAGATCTCGTTTTCTACTAGGTCAAGAATTCGAGTTCGTCTTCGAGGCCTCTCAACATGCCCTGTCTCTGAGAGGGAGATGGAAATCCTTGTACCTGTTGGTCAGAACCCTGCATAATAGCCCTGCTATAGTGAACAGGAAACGAGTTTGGAAACTCGCATACTCTCTACGAGAGATTTTGGATAGAACGAATGACAGCAACTGTGACGGCGTCCCCGTACGGTCTTTCTTTGAGGCCAGTGCCCCTTTGGACAATAAGCGCTGGATTACGGCGACCAGAGCCCTCAAAGCCCCGGCATCGAATTTCTCAAATGGCCGGCGATCGTTTTGGGAACGAACCCTCGCTCTTCCAACCGAGCCCGCAATGCTCTTCATTTCTGGCATTGAAGAATTCGGACGGTTTTATATTTCGGGTATTCGACTTGAAACGGAACATCACGTACGCTTCAGCCTTGGCTATAACTGCTCTACGCATGAATCTAGGCTCTGCGTAGAAAAGGCGATGATTGTTGGCTTCTGCCTTGCTCAAGACGAACGAGGGGTCCGCGGGATTGCCGTGGAGTCAACTACAGGAGTTTTGTCGAGATGGATCGGAGACTACCATAATATTCCAAAAAGGAGGCTGGTTCTTAGCTCCACCAAGCAGAGAGCCATCAAATTTCTCAAGGGTGGCTTTGATGTGAGTGTTCTGATTAATATTACATATCTTTCTAACTTTCTCATCAGGCTCTTAAACTTGTGTCTCTATCAATCTCAGACGGTACTCCAAGCCAATTAAGCTTCGACAACACATTTACTCTTCGAGATACCGCCGTCTGGTTTCCAGATATTCCAGACCAGCGCCTCTCTTTCACTGGAGTCACGAGCTCGGAGGCTACGGAATTCGACGTGCAACTGCCCTTGTCCGTGGCAGTACTTGGTGGACGACTTGATTGTCAAGATTCGCACCATGTTCGTAAAGTCACAGTCCGGATCGGCGATAACGGAAATATATGGGGACTCGACATCTCTTTTGCTGATGAAAGACATGCCATTCGACTAGGCGTGGATGGTGTCATTTCGGAAGAGAAACTAACCATTGAAATGGATCCAGGCGGTGAGCACATAATCAACGCCGACGCGTTTTACATGAACAACGGATCTTTTCTAGGTTTTAAGGTGATGCCCTTCGCACCATGTCGTCTTATCTGGGAGAGCCGTGCTGACCGCAGAGTTACTCCAGATTCATACGAGCTTCGGTCGAACAGCGGAATTTCCCCCTTTAGCTACACGGGGATTGCATAGCACTGCTTGGTACACCAAATCCCTTTATCCAGAAAAGGGAATGGTGGTCGGCTTCTGCTCAAGAGTGGCAAGTTAATCAGTACCTCGAGCACTGGCAATGACGCTAACGTATTCTGGTGCAGAGTCAACAGAGAGGCTTAACCGATATTGGCCTCGTTTATGTCGCGCCTACTCAGGAAAGTTGTATCTGAAAGTAAATAATCTTTACTTGTCCAATTTAAGACCAGCGCTTTTAAAAGAGGTTGAACAGCAACAGGGTCAATACGGGAGCGAGGAGGTTCAAGGCAGCAATGATAACATAGGAGTCGCCACCTAAGCTCTCACGGAAACCCCCTTCCCCCTTCCCCTTCTCTGGAGCACAGAAATTACGACAAAGATTGCTACATAATTAAGAAGTTTTCGTCCTAAATAGATCATCATGAGTCGGATTAAGGTTGCCCATGAATTGCAAATCTACCGTCGCCTCTCTCCTGTTGAGCCCTTCACGCTGCCAGCACATAGCACAAGTTCCAAAGAGGCAGACGACAAGCGCTCGGGTTCTGGACGGATTTCCTAGAGCCCTTCTCATGCACAGGGCCTTGGATCTCAATGCATGCTGTAAGCCTGGCAGGACATGATCGTCCCCGCAGGCAATCAGTGGCCTGCCAGGCTCGCGCCAGACGGCTGCACAGCCCGAGGCCAGCCACTCGGCACGACCGCATAAAGACGCAGCGTCTCCTCGATCACCTGCGAGAGGAACGAAAGCTTGAGCAGGTCCTCGTCCGTAAAATCCCCCGAAAGCGTGCTTAGCTCCTTCGTGAGCGTAGCTTTCACCTCTGGGTGTCGACATACGGACTAGACGACGTAGATGAGAGAGCTTTAGCGGTGGTGTCGCTTCCGGCGACGATGAATCCTATGGTGTTGCTGTAGAGCTCCCTGAAGATCAATTTATCGTCCTCCTCGGGCTGGAAAACTTTTGCGGATCACCATGTTGAATCTGGCATTCGCTCGTACATAAAGCTTCCGTCACATAGCGGCAGCCCCACGAGTGCTTTTACTAATCCAAAGTCGGCCCTAGGAGGGACTAATTAAAGGTCACTTGAGCTGTCTTTCCTTTCGCCATGACGATCACTTACTGGACAATCAAAACCGTCACGAAACTTTTCTTTGCTCCTCGTCAAAACTTGGACGGATCTGCGTCTCTTCTATTGAAGCGCGTAGATCCGCCTGAGCTCATGTGAGCTCATTGACGAGGTTACCGACTTGCTGCCGGGAGTCTCAGCAAGTTTCGACCATATATAGATGATTTCTGACTACATCTATTCACTCTTGACTAGAGTTTGTAGTTAGGACTTAGGAACGTGCATACTAGAGGGAATTCTCGCACCGGGGGGATCGTCACGACAAAAATGACTCCAGGCTAAATGTCTCAACACGGATCGGCATTGTTTGCGCAACGAGACTGGGATGTTCCCGTACCCTTGAATTAGTATGCCCTCTTGAACAAAACTACACCATAAATAATGCCTGTTGTTACACTTGCGAGGCTTATGTCGCTAAAAATATCAATTTCACGAAACCTCTATAGGGTTCAGAGTGCTTCGATATGTCAATGGACCCGGAAAACATCTTCTGCAACTTTCTCCAACAGCTCATTCCCTAAGTAGGTGCAGAAAGAGGTTAGCCTCTGGCGAGTGTTCAACAAACTTGGTGCGATTTGACTACATAAGCGGAGCCCCTGATCAGGAACAGTTCTAACTCTTATCTCCTCTAGTATCAGAAAACCCTTGAAGGAACGCTCTTCCAAGATACACTAGCAGCTATGTGCAACTGGACCAGAGACACCCGCCCCGAAGAGACTGGGGCTGGCGGTAACAGCTACGTGGAGAACGGGTGGCAACAATGGAAGAGGCTGAGAATGGTTCAATCATGTCATTCGGGGCAATTTACAGCGATATATGATGTACTCTCCGACTTTGGCCAGACCCCAAGCACCTTTCACTATTTTCAGAGACCGTTCTCGTTTCCAAGCTTGGAGGCTGATGCCTCGTAAGGGAATCACTCGCGAATGACATGGTCAGGCTCAAGTCGGGCCCTGGAGTCGTGCTTATTAACTGGCAAATGGAACTCCAACCCTTTGTTATAACGTTACATGATACTGTGGCGCCGCCTTTTATTAGTGGTTGAGCAGCACCTTACTACGCATGTGCCACCCCCAGAATGTGACAATTTCAGGATAGACAAAGCAGGCTGTAATTATATGAGGTGAATGAATGTTGGTGATGTTTTTTTGTCTACCAACGAGATCAGCTGCAAACACTCGCTGCCTGAGGCAGTTTGAGTAGCTGTTAACGCATCCGCGCGCCTTCAAGGTTGACCCCGCCATATAGGGTAGCCCTGGCTTCTTTGGTTGGGATCTTGCAGGGGGATTTATCCCTAGTACTTTGAGTATGCCGAGATGCATAATTTTAATTTCCCATGGATAGAGAATAGAGTAAATTCGCATTTAATAGGATCATCACAAGCACCGCCGACATATACCTTAACCGGCGTTTGGGTGCCCGTACCATGGGGGAACTCTGCGCGTGTTATTCTTTTTGTTTTGATGACGGAATGTTGGAAAAAAAGGCATTTCCGTAATCTGGGACGATACGGGGTGGGATTTTGTGGGCATGACCGAGGACGGGCTGCTCACATTGCATTGCATTGGATTCATGTCATTAAATAGTGACCATTGTTTGTTTAATGCGGAAGATAAAGCCAAAAAAGGAACCCTGGAGGTAGACAACGGTCATCGTGGGATGAACTCTCAACGCGAGAAGCCGGGATGTTTGGATGGGATAACGTGGTGGCGCTCAGAAGCGGATTCACTCTGAGCCACTCCGCCTATGGCGTGCGTCAGCCATGATCGCGTCAGGCCGTCATTAAACAAAATCCAACGGCGGCTAAGGCAATCTGTATCAGCGACCGATGAAGATGGGTGGGCATTGGATGTGAGCCGCCGTCGGTCACACTAAGAGATGGGTGCGAGGGGAAGCATCCAATGAGGGGTGGAATGGATGTTTACCTTCACGGAACTCAATTCGGATGTTTGTTGACGGAAGCCAATGGGCATTGCATTCCCCTCGCGAATAATGAAGGGAATAATACTGATGAATGTGCTTACGGAGCTCGCAGCCTGTCTCTGGGTTCTCCTGCACATGGTTGAAATGCAACTTCACGGATCCTTTGCAGGCCCCTGCATCCTCTAAAAGACCCGGGATCCAGGACTGGAGCCAAGCAAATTCACAGGCTGCACAGGCTTTACGGGACGTCCACGTCTGTCGTCGGTCCCAAGATCCACAGTCTCGACTCTTTCTTCCCCGAAATCAACACCCTGGTCGCTGGTTGGCGTACGGAGCGTAGCCGAAATCATATGGTACCGTGCCTTGCAGCTTGTCACTGTCCTGCGTACAGCTCACAGCTCACAGCTGACGCACAGCTCATGCAAAGGTCCTCCCTCACCTCCTTCACCACGCGTCGAGAAAAACCTCCTCCCTCGGCCCCGGTCTCTCTCTGTCTTCTAGGCCTGCTGGGACTCGAATCTTTCCTCCTACTTCCTCCCTCTCTCCATCCTCTCTTCTCCCTCCCTCTTCCGTTCCAAGACGAAGACGAGGCCGACGTCGAACCAGCGCCGCCCAATCGCCTCCGCCTTTCGCTCCCTACACCTTAATCTTAGTCGTCCTATCACGCGTCTCATTTCCTTGCCTTGCCTGTCTTGCGCCTGTCTTAGGCTGTCTTGTCCCCTTTCCTACTGCAGACCGCCTTGGCGAACGGTCCCTAATAGCCTTGTGCCTTTTTTTTATTGCCTGACTAACGTCTCCGACCGCCTCTACACCAAAGCCAACACATCACCACCATCGGTCGATCTCGGTCAGGGCACAAAATCGCCTGCTGGACGGACTCCACTGAGGCTTTTGGTTTTTTTTTGGGCCTTTGGCGCGTACCTGAGCTACGAAAATTGTCCAACAGCACCGCCTAATAATCCCCTGGAAGACGAAAGCCCCGAAGCGGCAGCCAGCGCCAATTGGGAATGATCAACAAGACCGCTGTCGCGTAAATCTTGGGGACACATTCCAGCGAGTCCACCAGCTCGGCCAATATCTGTCAACACCATTTGCCCTCACAACAATCTCCCGATCCCCGATCACCGATCCGGAGCTGCTTGTTTTGGTTTTTACGGCCTCGACCTCTTTCTTCATCTTCGTTCTTTGGCTCTTTCCTATCGACTTTGCGCCTTCTCTTTTTTGCAGCCGGGCCTGCTCTCTGTCGCTGTTCGCTCTTTGCCGCTTTTATCACCCTCAACCTCGACCGCAATCTACCTACCTAATCTGAACGATACCGTGAATCAGCGACTTCGAAGCTCTTTCCCGCAAACGAACCCCTCCTGCCTGCCACAAAGTTCGGGAAGGCGCACGGCAGGCTCTTTCCAGAGCATTTCCTCGACGATCCCTTCCTGCACCGCCGAAACAATCCTGCGCCGGACGATTCCCCAACCTGCAAACGCCAATTCACCCCTCGCGACGGGCCTCTCGAGTCGTACGATCCTCTTGATGGTTTCAAGGTGTCTATAGGAGGCTCAACTGCTGAATGGTCACCGCCAAGATGGCCGCTTCGCTCGCTTCCGACAAGCCCAGCCTCCCTGCTCCTGGGGATGGCATCAACGACCCTTTCGTTACTCGCACGCCTGCACCAGCGCACCACCGGTACTCTACCTTCGACCATGACCTGTTTGCCGCGGGCCCAGCCTCTTCTCCTAGACAGGCAAAACGTGCCTTGGAGGCGCACCTGGCCGAAACAGAGCGGCGGCTGGAGGAAGCAGGAAAATTGGGCACTGCTTTGGTGTCTCAGCGAAAAACTCTGACGGAACAGCTCCAGGAAGTAGAAAAGCTTCAGGCCGAGGGCGAACTGAACCCTGAGCTTCGGCAGAAGTTGGTGGAGATTGAGAAGGAGTACAATGACCTGGCAAGGGAGTCAGCTAGGGCCTTTCTACCCAAGCAGAGAGTACCCAGCAACGAAGCAAACCCCAACTCCCCCTTCGCTCCTGAGGGTAGAAGCGGTAGGGTAAGTTGATTTCTGCTGTTCCACCGCCTTCTTCCGCAGCATGGCTAACTTTGTTGAAAGCGCTCCGTCAGCCCATCGAAATTCGAAAGTCAAGCTACCGGATCGCCGACCAAGCTCACCGTCCCCAATCGAAAGATCCGAAATCAGCCCTCGAACCGCGTCCACGATATCGAGTTTGCCGCCGAGATCAGTACTTCCTTGATTGCCCAGGTCCGCAATCTGCAGTCATTGCTTGCGGAGCGAGATGAAGAAGTCAAAGATCTTAAACAAGACAAGTCTAGGCTTGAGATCGAATCGGAAAACTTCCAGCAACGCGCCAAGACCCTTGATGAGAGTGAACACCGCTACAAGGAAGAGAACTGGAATCTCGAGACAAAGCTGCAGGAGCTCTCCTCGCAGCAGAAGGAAGCAGCTGATCGCGAGAAGAAGCTCACCCAGGCCTTGAATCTTTCAAAGTCCGAGAAGGTTGCTGCTCAGAAGGAGCTTGACGAAGTGAAGCTATCCCACGCGAAGCTAACTGAGGAGCATTCTTCCGCTGTGAAGCATCTCGACATCGAGCTGGGAACGGCTAAGCGAAACATGGCCATGGCGGAGGGTGAAAGATCTGCCATGCAACGCAAGATTGACGAGCTTACAAGCCAAAATCAGGAGTTAGCCAAGGCTTTCTCTACCCAGCGTGGGAGGACGTTTGAGCGAGAGCTTGCAGAGGGCACGAGCGACGAGGATCGTGAGTCGGGTGCCGATCACATCACACCCGAACACTCTCCTCCTCCTTCCCCTGTCAAGGGTACTCCTAGGCACTCGATGCTCGAGACGGAAACTATGAAATCCTCTCTGCACCATGCCCAGAGGACGATTCAGAGCCAGCGGAGCTTGCTTCACCGCGAGAAAACCGAGAAACTCGAGATGAGACGAATTATCCAGGACCTTCGCGATGACTTGGAAAAGGCCAGAACAGAGTCGAACGGGAACTCTTCCAACCGCCGAAGCCGGAAAGCCGAATCCAAGGAATTCAAGAAGCCACCCCGTCTCCTTGGAAGTTTCCGCTCGAGCAGGCAAGAGGTTGTTCAGGACGACCCAGACTGGGAGGATCACCAGGATCTCTCTCCTCGTACTTCTACAGCTGCCAGTCCCGCTATTCGCCAGGCCGGGGACTTTTCCACACCTACGGATGCCAGTGACCATTTTGATACAGCCAACGAAGCTAGTGAATCGGCATTTGAAACAGCAAACGAGCGTGGGACGGAGACGGAGGATTTCCAGACAGTAAATGAAGAGTTCTCTGGTAGCGATGATGCTGAAACAGAGACTGAAAGCACATCCCGTGGTTTCGGTAGGATGAAGCGACCACCTATTCTACCAGCTGGTCTAGCTCGGCCTGGCAACAGAGACTCATACCATAGTACGGCGTCCACCTCAGCAGACGAAGACGACTTTTCCTACCTTAGGACGCCTACTGCCACTATCTCGTCTCAGAGAAGCAGTCGGTTCAGACTTAGCCGCGGCCCCTTCTCTCGCTCCTCAAGACAGCCCAGCGAAGAGCCGGCTCTGCGCAGCAGCCCAGCGAGCTTCGCAAGCAGCACAGGTGGAACTCCACAAGCTGGCCAGAGTCTCTTCGCTGAATTACAAGACTTTGAAGGTAGTGACGAAGAGTCAATTGGCGGAGTCATCACTCCAAGCAAGAGGAGCGTGCGCTCTATGACTCTAGGTTCTTTCAATAGACCACTCTCTCCACCACCTGCTGTACCCGCATTGCCCAAAGTTATCATGGTGGACAGCGGTGTTATGACAGACCCTGTCACGTTTGCACCCGGCCTCCGGGATCTCGAATCCCCAACCCTAGTCCATTCCGATATGGCCACTGAGGCACAGGAAGAATCTGTGCCAGGCTCTCCTGTGAGTGTCGTTGCAAGAGGTCGCCCCATGTCAATGGAATCTGTCGTCGATGCTACCGACAAACGTGAATATCATCACTGGCCAAGCATCCATGAGGATGACCTGGAGGGCTCGCGTCCTCTTTCGATGGTCTATAGCGATGCTGGAGCTCAGCATGATCCCGACATGGAGGAAAAGCTTGCCCAATTCCCGGCACCTCCTAGCATGCTACCACCAATTCTACCCCCTCCCCCATCGCTGAGCATGTCCTCCGTCTTATCGGAGGATATCGAACCACGGGAAGAAGTTGTTATTCCTCCATCCTTGTCTATGACCTCGATCTTGAACGAGAGCGTAGAGCCATTGGCGGAGCCAGAGATTCCTCCCCCCGACTTGAGCTTATCGACCATCATTGCCGAGAACCTGGAGCCTCAGGCGGAGCCAGAAATCCCACCTCCCGACCTAAGCTTGTCTAATATTATCGCTGAGGACTTGGAACCTCTGGCCGAACCCGAGACTCCTCCTCCAGAGCTTACCTTATCAACCATCCTCGCCGAGGACCTAAAGCCTGAGGCTGAGCCAATAATTCTTCCAGATTTGACGGTGTCCAAGATTGTTTCCGAGAACCTAGAGCCGGTGGCCGAACCCGAAATTCCTCCTCCTGATTTGACACTATCAACTATCATCGCCGAAAATCTGGAGCCGCTAGCTGAAACAGAGACTCCTCCCCCAGACCTGAGCCTGTCGACTATTTTCGCGGAGGATCTCGAACCTCTAGCTGAGCCAGAGCAGCCCCTTCCGGAGCTGACCATGACGACCATTGCCACGGAAATGGTAGAACCAATCCCCGAACCCGATGTGCCAGCTCCATCTCTGAGTCTATCGAATCATCTCTCTGAGTCCCTTGAACCAGTGGCAGAACCGGAATTCGAGCCTGTCATTGTGCTTCCACCTCCTCCATCGTTGAGCATGTCCATAATCCAGAGAGAACATGTCGAACCAATCTCTCCGGTGGCACCGGCCCTTACCTTGTCCACCATCTCTGGAGAACATGTTGAGCCCATCAGTCCTGTGATACCTGACCTTGGTTTGTCGACAATCTTCATGGAGCATGTTGAGCCCATCGCAGAGCCAGAGCCTGTGATTCCCGAGCCGATTGTTCCTACTCTGCCGGACCTAAGTATGTCAAATATACTCGCTGAGCATATTGTGCCGGTTGCCGAGCCAGAGCCTATGGTTCCAGAGCTGCCGCAATTGAGCCTGTCAACCATTTCTCAAGAAACTGTTGAACCAGTTGCTGAGCCAGAGCCCGAGGCTCTCAAGGTGCCTGAGCTGACTTTGTCAACGATTCTGGGCGAACACGTCCATCCTATCGCTGAACCCGAGCCTGAGCCTGTCATCCCGTCAGTCCCAGAACTCAGCATTTCGACAATCATGGGTGAGCACGTTAAGCCAGTCGTTTTGGCACCGCCAGAACTCACCTTATCTACCATACTGGGCGAACACGTCGAGCCAATTGCCGAACCGGAACCGGAGCCTATTGTCCCTGTTGTACCCGAATTGACCCTATCTTCGATTTTGGGCGAAGAAGTTGAGCCTATTGCTGAACCGGAGCCTGAGCCAATCATTCCTGAACTCAGCATTTCGGCTATTACCCGCGAGCAGGTTGAGCCAGTCGCCCTGGAGCCGCCGGGACTCACAATTTCCTCGATAAACATGGAGTCGGTGGAGCCAGTCAGCGAGCCCGAAGTCGTGGTTCCTCTACCTTCCCTTGGCCTCTCCTCAATATATGCTGAACACTTGGAGCCGAAGGAGGAACCCCCTGTCATCCCACCGCCCATCCCACTGGCGTACTCGAACATTTCCACAGAACAAGTTGAGCCAGTGTCTGAGCCCGAACCCCTTCCTCCGAACCTTGGCTTGTCTACTATTGTTACCGAAAACGTTCAGCCAATCCCCGGACCACCGGTCCTACCACCAAGCCTGGTGTTGTCTTCGATTGCCGCCGAGGGTGTGGAGCCTATCAGTCCAGTGCGCCAGAAGCCCAGTGTCCCCGAGTTTGGATTCTCTCCAATTGAGACCATTGAGACACTCCCGATCTCCTCTAGAAGCCCCAGACGAGATGGTTTCATCCTCCCGAGGGACATGAATTCTCCCTTCATCGAGAGAGACACACCAGAAACACCAACTGGCAAGACTTTCGCTCGAAGTCGTGGCCGAAGCAAGAACACGGACACACCCATCATTGCCGAAGATGAGACAAGGCAATCTCCCCGTGATACACCGGAGGCAGAGACACCAGAGTCTCAACGGCCATTCAAGGAAATATCGACAAACCTGAATGCCCGGCCCTCGCGAAAAGCTCTCGTCCCAACAAGTGATCAAGGTGCCCAGACGTCCCTGACCTCCGAAGTCATTGACGAGATGTTCAAGTCCAGATCCCGCCCAGCATATGGTTATGAGAAGCGTGTTTCAGTAACCAGTTTTGGAAGCCCTGGAACTACCGGCACATCTGGCACCGTTCGAATTCGCCGATCACAAGACAGTTTCGGCAGCCCTGTTCTCAACAAGGGCAAAATGATCGACGATTTTGGATTTGAGGCAGTCCCAATCCGAAGACCTGGAAGCGCTACGAGTGGTAAAACGTCCATTCAAGATGTACCACCGCTGCCCTCAAATCACCGTCAAGTCATTGAGGCTGCACGATCAGGTTCTGCGAACGGCAGCCAAAGTAACATGGGCCCGCCTCTGTGGCCTGCTTCTGCACTCAAGCAGCGGCCAACAACACCAAGTCAGACCAGGCCCATGTCTCCGCTGTCTGCGCGAGGCACTCCTACGCCGCGTGCGGTTCGCGCCGGTCAAGACAGCCTGGACGTTCATTCACCAGGCAAACTTACTGCAATTTCCAGGCAGTCATCGGTGTCCTCGTTCGCATCGGAGCTTGATACGCGTTTCAATATGCGTCCTGGGCATATGGGGATCGACCCAGCTGGATTCGGTCCTAATACTGATCCCCGAATGATTCAGGCAATCACTCAGACCATGATAGGAGAGTATCTGTGGAAATACACCCGAAAGCCCGGCCGCGGAGAGATGTCGGGCAATCGACACCGCCGATATTTCTGGGTCCACCCATATACAAGAACTCTGTATTGGAGCGATCGAGACCCGTCAACTGCTGGCCGTGCCGAGCTGAAGGCGAAGAGTGTTCCCATTGAAGCCGTCCGGGTCGTTACTGACGACAACCCCATGCCACCAGGCTTGCACCGGAAGAGCTTGGTGATCATCTCCCCAGGACGAACCGTCAAGTTCACCTGTACTACGGGCCAACGTCACGAGACATGGTTCAACGCGTTGTCATATCTTTTGCTCCGGACTAATACTGACGGTCAATCTGATGTTGACGAGATAGCGGAGAACATCACTCGCGAAGACATCGAAGAGTTCAACCCTCAGTACGGCCGACAAGCCGCAAATGGGAACCGACCACGAGCCCCTCCGTCGCTGTCGTCATACAATTCTCGCACGACTCGGAACGAATCTCCAGCAGTTGGCATGTCAATGAACATCCCTACGCTCACGCCGACGTCTCATAAGACCCCCCAATCTCAACGTCCATCTATGGGTACTCTGAGCAAGCTCAGCGGCTATTGGAAGGCGGGCACCTTTTCGAGTCGACGAGGCAGGACTGTGAGCGGCCAAGATATGAGCATTTATGAAGCCAGTGAGGCTCATGACAGCGCGGAGGACTTGAGAGAGATGATCGAGCGGCAGGATAGGGAATCTGACCGTCTCGAGAACGTCCGCGCCTGCTGCGATGGTAAGAACTCGCTCTACCCGACCATGGAAATGTTCCATATTAACCAAGATCATTAGGCAAGCATGACGTGGGAACTCTCCACCATCACTTCAAGAGAGGTCGCTCAAGCAATCCTACGCACTCTCACCCTGCCTCAACCTCGAACACAGCAATGGGGTCCTTGCGCTCTCGAGCTTAAACCAGCCTGGGCCTGGGACAGACCAAGTTCACCAAATATTAGCCGCCATCTCGATGGCATTCTTACTCTTCACGTCACTCGCTAGACCAACTACAATCTTTTATGACCCCAACTTCCTCACGGAACTTTCACGACACTGATGATTTCTTTGTAACGCTCGCAGCCTACTGTCATGGAGCAATGACCAGGGCTGATGTACAGCCTTGAAGGCCTTTAATTCCAGATGCTACTCAACCATGGATCTGGTTTACGACTTGTCAAAATTTCCTTATAATCTTCTTACCATGCACCTAATCTTGCTACCAAAACACAAAAAACAAAAAAACAAAAAGCACTCTAGGCATCGAATATGGCCCAAATACTTTTTCGTCTTCAACGTCAGAATGCACCCTTCGTCGAACCAGTGGTTGAAAGGGAAGATATACCGGCGTTTGTCTTTATGTCTGGGGTAAATGGCTCCTGAAAGACGGCAGTGCCTGGATGTACGAGAAATTGGCCGGTGTAATGCTACTGTTGGAATTTTGATGCAACAATTTTTTTTTCTATTCGACCAGATTGCGCAATGTCGAGATACCTGGTGGAATAGACGGCTGTTGAAATGCAAGCAGAAAGTTAGACGACGGAGCTGTAGCAGTATAGCTGCTGCGGGTAGCGCTGATGACTGAATGAGATTCCATTTTTAGCTTGTCACGTTGTCTACATATTATTCTGTGAAGGCTCTCTTGATTAGACCCTGAACCTCATCACTCTATGTGTGATGAAGGATTCCGACAGCGGATCCAGGCCTCACCATGGGCCACTATGTGTTCTTACCTGCGACCTGCGCCTAAAAGCCCCTCCCCTTCTGAATGGATGACGCTGAAACCTATCATTCTTTGATCTGTTCTATTGTCGACAGACTAGCAGTGGGCGTTCCTTGTGTACTGAGATGCCCAATGGTGACATATTGTTAGGCGACCTCCCCTTGGTGCTCCTCACGCTGTCGCTGTGGCTCCCCCTTCTCACACTCTCGCTGTCGTGTCTCGAGAGAGACAAGACAGGACAGCAGAGAGCCCCGGTAACCTGGTCCCGGTTTTTGTGCAGGAATCTTGGCGTCTTGCTTGACCCTTCGAGATGTCTGATGGGGAGATAACCCACCTCAGTCAGATCCAGAGCCGTACACACCGGTCCATGGCCAAGTTCACTCTGTTGAAGAAGAAATCTCACAATGTTTGGTCTTCAGGAACCTTCACACACAATGTTTGAAACCCTTGACACACATATTCGCATTGGTTCTTGGAATCATCACGCCTTCGTATCCAGGCACTGCCGTATTCGGCATCTCCGTACGCCACTAGTTCTGGGCCCTCCGGCTGAGTTTGTCTTCTAGCGGAGTTTGTCCTGTCAAGAATGAATATGGCCTCTTCCGAGACAATGGCCTCTGCCGACTTCAACGGCTCGTCGAGTACCCAATGATTGTGTGATTCCTCATCTTTCATTAATGATACAATTACGAAATAGGCCTTATCGTGATGATGGACGAACAATGTGTTGGGTGTTAGCATTATCTGGCGTTAGTATGCCCGAGTTCCTCAATATCCCATTCTCAGCTTATGCATTGTCAGCGACTAATCGTCATCGTGCTGCTCTAGACGGTCGTTCCCGCCTGTGAGAGGGGTTGATGGCTGTTTCCAAGTCCTAGCCTACACTGGATCGTCGTTCCCATCTGTGACAGAGGTTGGTGGCTGTTTCCAGATTCTAGGCTGTACGTTGGAGAAAAGAGAGAAGAGTGGTGTTGGGTAGTTGGTTGTCGTTCGTCGTTCTTAAACACGCCCGCATGTGATTGACATCAAGTCTTAACAGACCGGCTTGTTGACCGGTCTTCGAACCGCTGCACCTACGACGATGACGCGGCCGTACTTCGCTGTTTCCCATCGATTGATTGGCTTTTGCCCGTCTCCCCTGAGCGATAGTCTTTTCTTCTCGCCGCGCACCTGACGGGGAGACAACCAAAGATCTTCGGCAGCTTGATGATTGGCTTCATCGGTGCTTTTGCGCAGGATGGGGAAATGATGACCGCGTCCATCAAACGCCCCGCGGAATTCAGTGAGATGAGATCCAATAAGGACACTCGAGAAGAACAGCGCGGAATGCGGTAGAGACGCCAAGCCCAGCGTTCTGGCGTCCCAGAGCCTGGTTATTCGGCACAGGGAAGTGAGACACAAAACAAAGTTTAAGGTTTATTGAAAAGGACGTTGCTTTTGAATTGCTTTTGGGAACACTGAAACACCCCTGTTGGGAGGAGACGATCATGTGGAGGTTTAGTAATCGAGGTTTGCTTTTGGCATTTGAGTCAAGATTGCGAGATGGGGGGGAGGGAAAGCTGAAGACGGCACGGCTCGGATGGTTAGAGGTCCGACGTCGAGTCGATATAGACCATCCGTTGACGATGACTTGGTCTATCTCCAAGACCAAGACCACTCTGAATCTAGCACGGGCTGTTTAGAGACGGGCTCCTTTAGGTTCGAACCAACTCTGTAGCGGACGTGGTGATGATTTGGCGTCACATTGGAGGGCAAGTTGAGGGCGAAAAATAGGCTGTGAGGGTTACTGAATGGCTTGGAGGACCACTGAATGGGCTGGACAGCCGAATGAATGGCTGGTGAATGCATGCTACGGCCGTATTCTGGCACAGGCTGTGCCGCGCCACCAGTTCCAGGAGGCGTCCGCAGCTGGCTCGATCCTGGCTTCAACAACACGGCTCGCAAATCAGAGATATCAGGCTACCAATAATGCTCTCGCAATCGAGGGCGCCACCGCTATGGAGTCGCTGCGGGGAAATCATCTCTCGACGCGCCTCGTCAATGCAAGGTCTCAAACAACGAGTCTGCCAATTGCTTCTGGCCGAAAGTCTTCGGGGTCACGAAAGTCGGCATCTTTGCGACAAGATCTCGAACCCATCGTCGCCTTTCCCTATTTAACAAAAGGGCCCCGCCTTCTAACTCTCCGTCGATCGACTAGCATCGCCGCTACTGCAAATCACCATAGCAATCGATCGCCTATAAGCTTCGCTACCAGCAGAATGGCAAAACGACGATACCGCTGTGCAGCCCCGCACATCTCAAATGCCACCTGGGCACGATACTTGGAGGTGATAAGAGAGCTCTACTGGGTGCGAAACAGAACGGTCGTCGAAGTCCAGCAGTTCATGCGAGAACAGCTGGGCTTCTCTCCTTCGTAACTAACCTCCCCCAATCGGTGCCCATGCCAGGATGGGGACATCGCTGATATAGAGAGGCAGGGCTGCGCAGCTTGCTACAAAAATCAGGAAATGGGGACTCCGGAAAGGCAAAAGTGCCCAGGGGGTCAAAGGGGGGATGTATAGCAGGCGCATGCAGCTCCTGAAGCCTATTGCGGAGACCGACTACGGGCTGAGGATCATCAACGAGAGACGAGCAGAGCAAAAGAGACTGGCAGAGCAAGACAAAGCCGAGCTGGAGAGAGAGGAAGCAAAGCTAGAGAGAGAGAAGGCAGAGCAAGAGGAAGCACGACCCAAACATCTCTATCCGCCAGCGACGACTGAACAGGTACCCGGAGGCCAACGCGACCATGGAATGCCGGATGTAGGATTCGAGGGATCGTCATTGGGTAAGTCATGATCTGGAACACTACTTGACTTATTAGTGTATACCAAATACTGACTCTGACGTCTTGAAGCACGCCCTACAGCCCCGCCCGGGTATCTTCAACCTCAAGACCGACGCACGAGTAAGTGACAACTCAAGACACTCCTTGAATTAGTATACCAATGCTAACTTCCCCTGTCTTCAAGCTGTCGTCCCCTTCGAGTTTTGCTCTAGCTTTGAGGGCAAGGATACGCCGGCTTGCACTGATGTTCTCAAATGCCCAAGGCCGTACCAAGAGCCAACCGGGACGTCAGTCCCTGCGCAGCCGTTCGCGGATCCAGCATCTAAAGCTCCCAGATGGCCACAGGCCTGGCAAGAGCCAACTGGGAAACCAGTCTCTGCGGAGCAGCTCGCGGAGCCAGCACCTGAAGTTCGCGAATGCCCGCTCCTCGCGGAGATAGCATCTCAAGCTCTCGATTACCCACAGTTCTCCCAAGAGCCAGCCGGGAAGTCAGTCCCTCCGGAGCTGTTCGTGGTGCCGCCGCCTGAAGACCGGAACATCAGTACGTGACAAACATAGGACGCTACTTGGATTAGTATACCAGTGCTGACTTTTTTGTCTTCAAGCTGTATTCAATATGCGGATCCTGCCCAGCGCCCAGGAGGACGAGGAGGAGGACGATACGTGGACTTCGCCTTTCCACGCGCCGACTATCCCTGACTACATGCGGACTGCGTCTGACTATACGCCGACTGCGCCTAACGATATGCCGACTGCGCCTAATTATACGCAGACTACACAGACTTCGCCTAACTATACGCCGACTGCGCCTCTCATCTTTATGCCTGTCTATACGCCGGCTATGCCTCACCATGCGCAGAATACGCCCAACTACACGCCGACTACGCCTGACTATACGCAGACTATGCCCAACTATATGCAGACGACGCCTGACTATACACCGCACACGCCTGCCTATGCGCCGGGCTCGCCTGTCACCACGGTGACCTCGTCTGTCTATACGCCGGCCTCGCCGACTTACTCGCCGGGCTCGCCTGCTTGGGCGCCGCCTACGCCTGCCAACCCGCCGACTACGCCTGTGCACACGCCGACTACACCTGCCCAGACGCCGAATGAACATATTTGTCTCCCTAGTCTCTCAGCGGAGTTACTGCATATTCCAAGCAGGGAGTCATCTCCTGGAACGCCGCATCAAGAACTTGAAGGACCGTCAGCAAGTAAGTTACAGTGTAAGAGAATACTTGAAACTAGTCGTCTAATGTTAACCTTCCCTGTCTTCGAGTTGTAGCTCCAAGGCGCAACAACCACAATATCCCTCCGGGTCAGGGGCAGCCGACTAACCGCCGTCCCCCCAGATTCCAGAGGAACATATTGAACGATCCAGACGAACAACGCCAGACTCCGCCGCGGGGTTTCCCAAGATTCTCGGACAATACCCTCCATGACCCCAGAGATGTTGAGCCTGATGAAACACGTCGTGATGGTGAAGGTGCAAGCCGTCGAGGAGGAATGCCCATATACCAAGATGCGATCCCACTTTCGATGGTACCCTATCTAGTGGAGAGAGACAGCAGCCTAGGATCACTGGAAACCGTTCAGCGCTTGGTTGCTCTTTGGAATGAACTCGTTGAAAGAGGCTTGGAGCAGTTCTTCCCGAGATGCAACTGCTGTGGTACTATGATGGAGTTGATGATCAGGTGATCGCATAAGGCGGCCGTGCGATTGGAAGGCCAACTCGGATTGGCGACTGGGAAAACGGGGGTTGGTGTGGTCTGGGCAAGAAATCTCCTTCTTCCATTTTTGGCTGCTCGGTGCTAGCCCAAGCATGGAGGTGTTCGGTGTATTTGATGGCGGTGGCAAGGTCAACCAAGGTCAACCAAGGTCACTCATTCTTCCATCGCTCGCGCATTAATCGGTCTAGTCGATATATCTGCCCCAGTTATTACTGCGTTCCTCTCATTCGTAGCTTGGACATTGGATTCGGCTCTAGTTAGTATTCAATCTAAAGTACTTTTATACGCACGATGTTTTCCTGTCCATCCAATTAACAAGGTTGTTGTCATCATCTTGAATAAAAACCCCTTCTGAGGTAGGGGTATGGTGTTGTAATGGTGGTACCTCGTGGGGGATGGCAGTCGAAAAGGGTTTCTTTCACCTAACTGGGAGGAGAGAGAATAACGCTCGCAGTGAGAGAGATAAATTGAATTGAATCGAACACTGAGTAGAAGGAAAAGAAAGATTAAACAATTTGAAGGCATCGAAGGGAGCTTTTCCCTTTGTTTGCGCGTGGCACGTGAAAATAGGCGTTCCTTCCCGTCCCTGGTATTGGTAAATTTAGCGGGTGGTTCCTGCCCCACGACCACCTACCGGAGTTGGAGCAAAGCTCTAAACCTCGCCTCCAACCTTTTTGCGCCCTCCAAATCCTTGCATCCTCCCAAGGTCATCTCAACCATGAAGGCCACACAGCTCCTCCTGTCGAAGGGATTCTTCGGCCGGAGCATGGATGAGCTCCGGCGGCGGACTTCAATTGGTGCGAAGTTCTTCTCGCTTCCCTCTTCCCCATTGCGGGTGGGCTGCAGCAGCTGACGTCGATTAACTAGCCATGAGACTCGAGGCCGTCAAAGGCGCCCAGGGCCCGCGGCCGCTCTTTGACTTCAATACGCAGGATGCTGTGCGCAGCTGCATCGTCATGTCCGATAAGACCATTGGCGGCTTCTCAGAAAGCAACTTCGACTACGTCTCCTCATCGTCCTCGTCCTCGTCCTCCTCCCGTTCCTCCTCTCCCGTCGACGCACCTCCTCCCACCGCCGATGCGACAAAGCCCTCCTCCATCGGAGCTCCTCTATCCTACGCCCGCTTCCACGGCCACATCTCTACGCGCCTCCCCCCCGACCGCCCGAACATCGAACGCACTGGCTTCGCCGGCTTCCGGACTCCCGATCAGCCTCCCACCGCCTTTGGCCGCTCCGTCTGGGACATCGACCCGTACCTCTACCTCGCAATGCGCGTCAAGTCCGACGGCCGCTCCTACTTCATCAACCTCCAAACCGAGTCTGTCGAGCCCTCAGATCTGCACCAGCACCGGCTGTTCGCAAAACGCCCCGGCGAGTGGGAGACGGTGCTGATCAAGTGGAACGACTTCGTGCGGACGAACCATGGCTTTGTGGTCGAGCCGCAGACGGAGATGCTCAGGCAGAAGGTGACGAGTGTGGGGATTGGGTTGACGGATCGCAGGGAAGGACCCTTTGAGCTTTGCGTGGAGAGGGTATGGGCAACGAACGATCTGAGCGACGCTGAGGTTGTGGAGAGTATCGAGGAGAGCGAAAGCCAATTGAGGAATCGAAAAGGTGAGAAGGTCAGGTGGTAACCTGGCGTACTGTTTGGCGTCTACGAAGTTGGAAAGTTAAAAATCATGTACAAATACGGATGATAGGATAGAGCATGGTCAGAGACGTGGTGAAGTGCACTCGTCCAATGTATAAATAAACAACCATTCCTAATAGATTTGGACCTAATGTATCACCCACTGGAGCTACCATGTCATACGCTCATCGATCATAATCATAACCCTCCAAGACTCAACGCCTCCGCCCTCTTCCTCAAAGACACATACGTCGCAGCATAGTCCGCTGCGCGTACCATATCCCCCGAAAACTTCATAATCATCGCCTTCTTCGCCGTCATCTGACACTGCATCTCCGCATCCTCCACACTTGCGTAATGCTCAAACGACCTCTGCACCGCCCCCAGCGCCTTGGCCATGTACTCCATCCTCTGACCAGACTCGGGCTCCTCGCGGCCTGCGAGACCCATGTTGGCGTCGGCGAGGTAGGCGTAGAGTTGCGCCGTAAGGCTGGCGGCCTCGCACTCGAGGGACCGTGGGATGACGGCGGTGAGAAGGTCGTTGGCTGCCTGGAATTCGCTGAGGGAGATCAGGATGTTGCATATGGCGCCGATTGCTTGCCAGAGGGATGGCATGAGGCGTGCGCCCCAGGAGATGCTGGCGGCGCGCATGGCGGTCGTGAAGCCTCGTTGCGGTCGTCCAATCGTGTCGAAGAGAGATGCTTTCAATAGCAAGAATCTAACTCTGAGAGCTACGTCCTTCTTTTCATCCCGTAGCTTTGATAGCGTCTCTTCGATTTTGGCGAATGCCGCCTGGAACTCGCCTCGACGAGTCAGGTATTCGACATGGAGGGTGTCGATGAGGAAGGCCACGTCTGGCTCGAGATCGTCCAGCTTTGACTGTAGTATCTGCGACACGAGCTGCTCTGCACCATCCAAGTTATTGTGGTTCAAGTCCCTCTTCAACTTGATGATCCCTCGATACTTGTTCCAGTATTGGCTCGGCTTCCAGGATCGCAGGGAGTTCTCGGCTAAAGCCTCTATTTTCTCCAACGCCTCGTCGTAGTTTCCTGTTGCTGCTAAGAGCATGGAAAGCCGACATGTAATTCTGAGCTCATCGTCAAAGACGGAGTGTCCGGCATGGCAGCGCAGGAAGACTTCGCAAGTCCTAGAGGATAAATTCGTGAGACCCTGCCGATCCCACAGGGCAGCGGAGAGAGATAGGTGCGCGCCAAACATGCCCTTCATGTTCTGCTCGACGATTAATTGCGAGCTTCGGACCATGAATTCGAGGGATGTCGCAACGCTGTCGCCGTTCATGAGACTCAGCTTCGCTTCACTTAGCAGGACGGAGCTCCAAAGCAGCCACATGCCTGTTTCCTTGGCCTTGACGCGTAGGAACGCGAGGTTTTCTTTCCCCGTCCCCAGCATGCTGTTGGACTCCAGATCGCGGATGAGGTCGGGATGAGATCGGCCAAAGTTGAAGAGCCAGTTAAGTGCAAAGTTCAGACACGTCATATCACGGTTCTCCCGTGCCGTGGAGACGGATTCGAGCATGGCTGTCACAGCCTCCTTGTGGGAGCCAAAGTCGGCTTGGAGGACTGCTAGGTTCATCAGGGCGTATTGGTAGAAGAGGCGGTCTCGTTTCTGCATGGTGTAGTCGAAGTATCGGTGGAGGAAGTCGAATGCGGTAGGGTGGTCTCCAGCCCGCCAGGCGTCGAGGAAGCTGGTTAAGTTAGAGAAGATGACCAGCACAGGTATGTGAGGGACTCACCTAAGGTAGTGTGTCATGCTGGGCACGACGGAGCTATCATGGAGCAGGTCGTGGAACTGGTGGCGGATCTCGAGTGGTACTCTGTTTCCATACTCTGCCATCCCTGTTAGTTAATCCACGCACCATCCCGCTTGAAGCACTTACTCTGCATCTGCTCAATCTGAAACTCCAGCAAGGTTTCAATATCATCGGTGCTCACGGGTAAAGAGCCAGTTTCATCGCCAGTGAGCATATCGCCGTATGCCACGGACGCCAAGTCCATCACGCCCTGCGGATCCCAGTCCTCTTGCTCTCCAAGCTCCAGCACATTGTCGAAGCTGAGTCGCCCAAAGCCCGGCATCTTCCGCTTCAGGTAATGGGCAGTCGGCTGTCGATAGCGTACAAAGTTCTTCCATAACTCTGTGAAGTCATGAAACTTGATTCGCCGGTACTCGTATCGTGCTCTGCGCACAAACATCCCGAAGGGGGAGTTTCGTGCAAGTTTGACGCCTTGCTCCTCCACAGGCTCGCCCAGCCCAGCCAGCCTCCGCTGCTCGTCTTTGGTCTTGACCAACATGTTAGGTAGGTCGCTGAAGAACTCGTGCAAGGCATCTAGGGAGTTGATTTCCCAGAGCTTTTCGAGAAACTGATCCCAAAGCTTTCTGCCGGGCATGCCCATCAGGAACGGGTAGCTTCCTAAGAGCTTCTCGAAGTCTTTGATGGAGATGACGAGACCAACTGTGCGCTCGGCTTTGCTCCATCGCGCGGCTTGATCTGTTGAAGTCTTTGCGGGGTCGCAATCCAGGATATGTGATGCGATGAAGGACAAGATAGGAATGATCGCATCACTGGGCACAGCTTCTTCAACGTAGAGTTCTAGAAGAACCACCAGACCAATCTTGGCCGGGTTCAAGTAGCGAGTCATGTTTGCGACCATGCACCGTTTGATCTATAAAGACAGACAGATTTCACAGAATTGTCGATGTTCGCCTTCTTGATGTGCTGGATACATTCGCGGTATTGTCTGAAGACCCTTCAACGGTAGAATTCTCATAAGAGCACCTAGACAAGAGTTAACGAGATGAAGATGTCTCCATGCACAGAGTTAGATCTACCTCTCTCCTATGCCGACAGAAACTCATCGTTTCAAGAAACATAAACTGGTTTGGTGAGCGTTGGACATCTAGTTGTGGTGATGTCCGTCGCGACTTCGCGTGTGATAGTCCTGCTTATATAATACGGAGAACCATTATTGTTATTAATTATGGGGCTCAGTTCTGCCAATGCAGACCGCTTTAGCTTATGACATGGCAAGCTGGTGAAAGAAAACCATGAAGCATATGATCACGACTAAAGGCTTCCTAAATCTATAAATTGAACCTATGATCAGCCTACGGCAATATCATTATCTCAATGATAAGCATTTAGGATTTGGGCTTAAATGTCCGTGCAAGGAGAACAGCTTGAAGTAGGCCTTGGTTCGGTGCATTCTTTCACCCGCGTGCATGGGTCGTGATACCAGGTACGAACACGACGCGACCTTATGCATCACTGCGACTTGAACAATGACCAAACATGACCGCGAGCACCTTGGACTCTATCCCCAATGTGGGATCTGTGCAGACACGATATTTAGGCATGAAAGGGTGATAGCAAGTATGATTTTCTCCTCTACGTCGTGCCCCACTTTTGCGCACTCTCTGTCGTATGACCAGCTAGGCCAAAAGTAGAGATCCCTACAGGTACCTATTTGGTCTTAGTAGCTTATCTACGTCACAACACACTCTCAGTCAAGCCATACTACTTTGTTAACATCATATTGCAGTCTTTGGCAACCATGATTCAACGTTCTCCAGTGGCCGTACTCGACCTTTCGCTTTCCCACA
Organism: Nectriaceae sp. PG4201; assembly: GCA_023628695.1. Classification (NCBI taxonomy): domain Eukaryota; kingdom Fungi; phylum Ascomycota; class Sordariomycetes; order Hypocreales; family Nectriaceae; species Nectriaceae sp. PG4201. The sequence goes on along the minus strand of JAMAKE010000109.1, from coordinate 29,910 downwards.
GCCGGCCCACCCCATCACGGAGGTTAATGGCTTTCGGCTATGTCGCTACCAGGACTGCAAGAAGTGCGCTGTGTCGCCTGAATCCGTTCCGGTTCACTACGACTGCTACTCAATCTTTATGTAGGAGTGCCTTGTGGAAGATACTGATACCGTGTGCCGACTCTGGGCACGCGTTGCGTGGAGAACACCTTGGCGAGGGGCGCAGCCCTTGCACCTCTCTGGCCAGCATCTCGGCCCAGGCACGCTGAAAAGAACGACCCAGATTTGCGGTCTACCCGAGCTGTGCCTGGTGCTGCGCGAGCTGCTCGAGGTGATTCGAGGCTACTCCAGGCATTCCTTGCTCTGGAGGTGTATCTCGGCGATTCAATCGGCCACCTACGTGATAAGCACACCTCCGGAACCACTCCTCACTGTTCAATTGAGCGAAGTTCTGTCATGGAAACGTAATGGCGAACTGGAACATATCGCGTCACCAACACCGCCTCCGATAATAAGGTTAACTATTGACTCCGACGGGATCAGCAAAGTGGAACGCCTCTCTCGTACACCTGTCTATTCAGGAGAACGCAATGATTATAATAGATCAATCGTCCAGCACGCATCGTCTGTCACTGAAGTCGTAGCACAAGTCAAGGCCCATCACCGCCTGCGAGAGCTTGCGCCGGTATCAATATTGACGGTCAGACCGGACTAGTGGCAGCGGAAGCCAGGCTTTAGCACACAGCCTCATTGACAGCTTTGTTTCAACCCAACACCAGCGAAAACCTCCTTTTTAGGGCACCCGAAGGCAAGGTCTACTCGAGCTCTTCGAGAGTCTCCTGCGGCATGCATCTCTTTCCCGCCGCCGTTCTGCGTTCCTCTGCCGTATCGGGCCCATCCTTGGAGTTACTAATCTCATCAGCGAGATAAATTTTACTGTGTTAAAGCTGTTGTGTTCAAAGCTGCCTGCTGCAAAAACGCCAGTTTCCCCCTTCTTTCTGAGTTAGTCAGCAAAGCTGACGTCTGGGGGCCCGGCTCTTCGTCTGACAGTAGTCGCCATCATGTGGCGGTTGCGCAGGTTGGCATCGTGATTGGGCGACGCAAGAGCCGCAGCATCACTGTTTCGCCAATTTCGCGGCTGCAGCGTACGTCGGGCAAACTGGGCATCAAAACAACTCTTCTACCTATTGTCTCCCGCAGTCCTTAGCAGCACCTCCAGAAGCCGTCCAAGACAGCACAATGAATAATGACGACGACAAGGACCAGTCTCTTCACGAACTCAGCTTATGCCACCGAGCATCTATCATCTCGCAGCTCGTCGATATAGGGAGCGAATGCAATCAACAAGAACACATCAAGTTTCTCTCCTTTATCAGTCGCCTCCAGTGTCTCCAACCAAAAGGTTCAGAGCTGCGCCGCACATCTATTAACGCCTTCCACGAGCAACAATATGTTGCGCTATCCTATACCCGGAAGCCTTCCGAGTACGAAGATCGCGAATTCGGGCGATACCGCGTCGAGGGCTGGGATAACAATCGACTTAAATCTTCGGAAGTCCGGAACTGCGTCTTTGATCGTATTCTAGGCTACATGCGCTACGCCAACGTCCATCTCTTGTGGATCGACGCCCACTGCATCCGCCAAGACACGTGCGACGTTCCTTGCACCCGCCACACCAGCTGCACTCAGAAGCGTGATGCTTTACAGGCTATGGACCTCGTCTACCAGCGCAGTAAGCACCCCGTTGCGCTACTGGCCCGTCCCCTACAGGACGAGTCTGATCTGCGCCTCCTAGCACGTACCCTCCTTGGCGACTTCGTTGACGACTCCGAGTTTCGGCTCTCAAGGGCCACTACCGACCGGGAGGCTAGGAATGCATTGTTGCTGCTCTGCAAGATCACCCGGGACATCTGGTGGGAACGCGCTTGGACGTTCCAGGAAAACTACCGTGGTGGACGGCGGATGCAGCTGCTGATACCCCACGATCCGTCGCTCGAGCGGCAGAAGCTGCGCCTCAGGGCGTTTGGTAAGATACCGGGCGAGGCGTGCATGCTATCCGTGTCCTTCTCTATAAAGGCGACACGGCTGTGTCTGGCACTCCGTAGGGCAGCAGGAAGACTGCCGCCGGACGACGTCCACCGTATCGACGGCGTGCTCCGGGCTGCTGGGAGGTATGCGCTTATGCTGCAGGATTCGAGCGCAATGACACCAACATTGATCGCCGACATCGAGGCGCGTGGGTTGACGAATCCATGGGACCGGTTGGCCATTCTTGCAAATTGTTGTCAGTACGCGGTGCGGCTGGACAGTGAAGCGCTCAGCCGGCAGAGTAGCAGCCTCAGTCTGTCGCTACTAGCTATGTGCTTACTCAACGGCGAGATTCTTGATAATAACGACGACGGCTTGAAGCCTGCGGCCCGGCTAACGACATCAAATTTCCTTAGACTACGGTCCTTCGAGGCGTTCCACGCACCTGAAGATGACACTCAGCGGCTAACATTCAACAAGGGCTGCCGACTAGTCGACGTGGAGTTGACGGTGGAGGGTATCTCGGCAAAGGGACACCTATGGAAACTCGGCCGCGTCATTGACACCTCGATGTTCTCACCGAAGCTGCCGTGGATCGACGAACCGAGCGGCCGGCTAACACTGAATCAGCGGAAGCGCCTACTACAGCTGGTATTATGTCTAAACGGTCTAGGCTACTGTAGTCTTGCTGGACGGATTGATGAATATTTGGCTGACGAGGCCAAGGCTAGGAAGGAGGATTACGCCACATTTACTGATATGTATCTCTACCGCATGGCTAAGGAGCTAGCAGCAGCGATCCGGGCGCGCCGGAAGCTGAGGCTAGGCAGCATCTGGGACTCGATGGGGAAGCCCTCGTCGTACCGCGCCATCTTTGTGTGGTCTGACGAGGAAGAGGACGAGAATGAGATATACCCGCCAGCATTTGTGTTCACCTCGGCCTGGTTCCGCGATCCGGGCTCTGAGACTCACGATGCTAACGATATCGACCGCCACGTCTCGCTTGAGGTCAGCCTCGAGGAATCCCTGGCCAGCGAAGGTGTGCCACATCTTCGAGTCCGCACATGGCTGCTTGGCATGTGCTTCTTCGAGAATTGCCAGCGCATTAAAGTGGTGTTTCCCTGGCCGCGAACTTTGGAAGCTATTAAGCCACAATAGAGAGACCCAGCGAGTAGTATGTATAAGGAGGGAAGGCATTTCGCAGCAGTTCAAAGGCGGCTCGCATTTTCTAGTATTGATGGTTTTGGTCTAGATCAATGCCTGGGTGAGATCCATTAGGAGAGGAAGCACTCCCTGCAGAAGGCGCTGCTATTGACTATACGCTAGTCGGAATTCTAATGCACCATGATTCTTATGTCTTCGTCTGCTTCCACTCCTCGTTTATAGGCATCTGATCGTCAGAACATTCAATAAGAGGGCTTCAATTTCGGAAGGCTACAAGCTTTGCCTCAGGAATTAGTGAACCCTAGATGACATGAGCGCAGGGCACTGGTCGGAGAGTGTAGCGGCTGTGATGTCTCTAGGAATATGGTGATGTGTATTTCCGCGATTGCATCCTTGCTTGAAAAGCCGTTTTCGTGGCTCAACTTTCTCTAGGGAGAAGTGACCTCTTGAGGGTGAAATCAGGGTAAAATATAAGTGAGCTAGTCGAGATCTTAGCAGGCTATAGAACTTTGTGGCCCTCTCGGTGCTGAGGGCGCTAGCCCAGTAGAAGGCTCTGGAGTTCTAAGCCTATGCATACCTGGCTAAAGGAAGGGATGGCAACCAGCCAAGAGAACGCTGCTAGGCTATGGGACACTGTAGCATTAATTTGAGGGGTCCTTTAGAAGATAAATTTAGAAGTCTTAGATCTTATTGCTATCAAATCAGCGGCTATCACGCCCTGGCTTTAGCGCTATTGTTCTTAAGCTACACAATGGCGCGCATATGGATTAGACATTGATCTATCTAGAGTCGTGGGCCTATGATTAATTAGCAAGGGGGCTATATATGACGATCGAGGTTGTCCCAAACTGGTAAGCCTTGGTCGACGGGGCTTGTTTGCAGATGTATCGGGGCGTTGTCTAAGCAATGTAGGCGCAAGGAAACTTACCACGTCTGATAATAGTCAATCGTGGTGATTGAGGTAATTAAGTTGTATTGATGGCTGAGGAGCAATCCTATCTAGTGAATGGACATTACCTGTCCCAATATCCTATGCTAAATTGTAGCGATTGTGGTGATCGTGAGTCGACTGTTGCGACCATGGTCGAAGTGATCGCTACCCCGATAAAATTGTCAAAGCCTGTGATGAGGCGCGAGAAGATGCCTAGGAATTGCAAAAACTCTATCCACACGAACTCTGTCTTTTTTTCTAAAGTATATAAGAAGATCAAACGCTAAATCAAGACCCTTGACGACGTCTTGGACTGCCCTTATGCCGGTGTCTGCTGGCCGTACTGGTCTGGGGCTATTCGCATCAAAACAAGTCATTGATCGAAGAGCTCCAGGTAAAAATCCCTTCAATAGGCGAAATCACCCCTAAGCCATCAGGGCAGTACAGTCTCCTGCAACAACCATTGGGGGGGGGGTTATTGATTACCGAAAGTGCGTTTAGTAGAGCCCAGCAGGTTTTGAGGTCGATACCAAACCAAAGACCGTTCAGATTATGCTCGCTAATGGAATTATTAGTAAGAGCATTTGGGAGATAGAGGACCATGGGCGATCAAACCTGGTCTAATCACAACGATCGGAACGATGGCCTGGCTTGTTGTGAGATGGCCCCACTAAACGCTTGCAGGTAGGTAAAACGGTGCCAGACTCTTGATGCGATAGAAGAAGACTCTGGAGATTGATGATGTCCGCCTGTAGTTCACATACCTGAGTCTCTAGTGCTTCATTCTCCTTCCGGTAGAGTTCTACTCTAGAATGTAAGCCGGTAGGTGCGTCCTTGCCAGGCTCCTCATCGGCCATCTTAGTATGCAGAAGCGTGTTGTTTATAGGAGTCGAGAGCCGGTCGCTGGGAGAATTTATTATCGCCCAAAGTCTGCGATTAGATATCTTGAGTAATTTGGTTAAGTGATTAGGTGGAGATGACCCGTTCAAAAGTCAAATCTCAAATAACTAAATGAAGCTAAGAGTAGTATCTTCCAACATTTAGGAACACACTGCAGCTAGCTGATATATAATCATTGACGCAGGTAAAAAGTTCAAGCATTACTAGTTGTCAGTGTTCCATAATAGGAACATCATAGTTAGCATCATGGGGGTAATGGCAGGCAATCCACAGACATGAGACATGTTCCTGGTCTGAGTCATGGTCATTGGCTATGCACGACTTTGGATGGGGCTAACAGATATAACTGACATCATGACGTCATCATCTCCAGAGACTCTAATGAGCTACATATCCAGATCGACGCCAAAATCAAGAATACACAAGCATTCTCCCGATTTTGGCCTCGTCCAGGTTATCTTTCCTAACTCCACCTCTCCTCGACATACAAAACCACCACTCGGCATCTAAGGTCTCTAGTTCTATTCCATTAAGCACGAGCTGAGAGGAGTCTTGGGTGATCCTCGAAGGAGTCTGGTTAGACTTATTCTCGATGCTTAGTGAAATAAAATAAAAGAGTAAGATATGACGATAGGTTTTCCTAGTACACCCAAAGTTCAATGCAACCAGAGCTGGCTAGCTGAGTTGGGGGGTTATTGCTAGCAGGTTTCATAGCTGCTTCCAAAGCTTTAGCAGCTTCGCGAAGCAGAACCAAGCATGGCTAACTATATAGATTACTACTAACAACCAGGACAAGCCTATTCAAAATTAAAGAGCAAATCGAATCTAGTTACATTCTAAGAGAACTTCATCACTAATACCCGACCTGAAGGGCACCCGATAGCGACCGTCGATCCCGCTACCGCCGATGCAGACGCGCAATACTCTGCAGGTAGCCAAAGCATCTTATCTTCATCCTTCACAATCCATAAACAGTCGGTGCTTATACCATAGCCAGAGTGACAAAACCCACGAGTTAGCTGATTGTTGATGCTCGACAACAGACCCAGGCTCATAAGTTCAATATCGGTAAAGAGACGAGTGTTAGTCTTCGGATCGAAGGAAACGTGAGTTGGCATAATCCCGATCATGAGTGTCTGTAGGCATGCACCCGTTGCTGCATCCCAGACCTTGATCGTGCCGTCGCCTGAACCGGATGCTGGCCGCCGGCCATCCGCCAAGAACGCTACTGACCTCACTGAACCGCTCTCGAGCCAATTTGTCACCGCCGCTAAGCATCTTGACAAGCTTCTTGCCAATTCAAAGACACTCCAAGATGGTGAAAAGTGTAGAGCCGTTCCTTGTAGACGAAAGTCTCTCTAACCCCATTGCTCCATCTCCAGAGGAATCTTCTTGTCAGATGTGCGAATGAGTACCGTTCCTGCAGGCTCGGTCAACTTAGGGTGCCTGGGGCGTCTGCTGGCGGGGTGTCTAGCCCGGTATCCGTGTTCCTGGAAGTTGAGTCCTTGCTGGTCCTGAAATATTCATTCTCTGTCGCGATTTGAAGTGGGACTTCGATATCCTCGGAGAGAGAGAAGCTTTCCTCGTTCTTAGGCCAAGGGACACCTGATGAGAACACGTCCTGATGAGCTGAAGTACAAAACCCGAACCCATTTGGAAGCAGTCCTTCTTCATCTCGTCAAGCACTGAAAATGCTTGAGCACCATCATCCCAACTAGCAGCAGGATAGGACATATAAATAGAATGATGGTGAGTATCGACAATCTCGACAAGCTAACACCTCCGGTCACACGGGCTTGTAAGCACGCCTGCGTGATGTCAAGCTCGATTAGTTCGGTGGGGTGCCCAATTGCACTGCAAGGGCGGTCTTCAACGTGGTATTGTGGACGTGCGCATATTACTCCTTCTCACCGATCTACGAAGTGAATACGAAACATACGCAAAGGCAGTACAAATAAGCATACCGCCTAGAGAGTATCTTCCGATGGTTTGGTACATGTCTCTGACGGCGATAGCTTAAAGCCACGCCCATAGCGGTCGAGAAACCCACCCGGTGTGCTTAGGTTGTTCAGCTCACTAGTAGAAGAGGGTTGCACGACATCTTGCCCAGCTGCTCGGGCGCTCTCTTGATCTAGTTGGGTTAAGGCGTCGATCGTTCTTTGGTAGCTTTCGTCGCTGATTTGTCCACCCACGTAACGCGCCTGACCTCTCAGGTTGACTCGTCTCGCGACAACAAGGTCTTTCACAGTCGAAACTGAGATGCCATAGCTATTATCAGCCATTGTAATATCTTCAAAAATGTTGCGTCGTTCATCATTTAAAGTCTCGCCTGCATCAGCAACGACGTTCATACACTGACGGATGCTGTCCTTTGTCTCTTGTAGTTGTGCAAGCTGTGCGGCTTCGTACTCTGACAAAGGCACTGTCGATTCCATAGCTCCCATCCTTTTATCGATATCGTTCTCGTGGTTTCGAAGCCGGGATACGAGGGAGTTGATAGAGCCTTTCGCGACACCCAAGCCGTTCTTAATATACTTGTGTGCTGAAGGCTGCTGAGAGAAACGTGGATGCTCTTTGGATGTTGATTCAAGTCTCTCGATCTGAGCAGACAGTTGCGAGCAGATGACAAGGCCTTGCTGAGTACTCTCTTTCTCCTCCAACATGGCCTGCCATTCAGTGCCATCTCGGATGGAGCTTTCGACACCAGAAACAGCTAAGCTTTTCACTCTCTCATCTAGCCGTTGCAGATGCTCTTGTAGATCGCTATTCGTATCGCGTATCATATCTTTGTACTCCTCGAGCGCATTGGGTGTTATCGAGGCGACGACGCGTCTGCAAGAGTCAGGACGATTAGCTGATTGCACAAGGAGGGTCTAGATGGTGAATCTGACAGGTTTGCATTGGCTAGTGCTATGTTTATAGTGGATTTGTATCCAGCAAGCATGTCTTTCAAGTCAGTTATGTCTCCTTTGAGATATTGCTGGCCAATCCAATCTCGTAAGCTCGGCCGTGATCCATTGGAGTGCTTTGTGCATCGGGTGATCAGGTCGCCATATTCCTCGCAAGTCTTGCCGCAGCGGTACAAAGGAAGCCTGAGAGCTTCGAAGTTGATATCGGGGTTATTGGAAACCGTCTCAAGGAGCGACTGTAAGACTCCTTTTAGATCAGCTAGCTCATTCTTAAGAGCGCGGGCGTTCTTGTCCTGGCTTTGGAAGTCGCGGATGGTTGTATAGAGGATAGTACTGGATTGAAAGGCAAACGTCACCAGTGCCACGACACCAGATGCAATGCTGAGACCATCCGCCATCTCAGCGGCAATCAAAGATTCGATGAGGAGAGGCGTTATGGTGGACGAAGCTTCCCAGCTGGTGGCTGCGGGGTATCGTCCGTGCTACTACGTAGCATACCGCTATTCACAGATCATTACATAATGGAGGCAATAATAGTGGTGCTTTCAGAACCCCGTTCCAACGACGAATACTTGATTGGTTCGCTTATCTAACCCAAGTTGCGGCAAATTGTAGGGCTGCGCGCGATTGGTGAAATGCCGTTCAATCTTCAATCAAATAACCCAGTGGCCTCATACCTTTTTTCCTTCGGCGTTTTGTCATCTTAACGCCCGCAAGCCGAAGCGATGCCATTGGCGGTCCAATCATGTCATTTGCTCTTCCTCCCACTTTGCAGCAGCACGGTTGATCCAGAGTAGTCAACCATTGGGTGTCAGATCTCAACCCCGCTACGGTTTCGCATAAGCTTTCATTAGACCTACTAGCGTTCGTTTATAAAAACTTGACATTTCACATGACTTCCGTTTAATGAATCACCACCTTGTGATAGAGTTGACCTCAGGCATTCTGCACCTCTGTCTCCCAATCTCTAATTCGTTTATCTTAGACTCATACCCTTAAGCATTCTCTGTAGTGTGATATCAGAAATCCCTCCGACGAACTGCGTTGCCCCGTCACTAGCCGTTACCTGTCACCTCTAAGACATCTCCAATCGTACAAACAATTATCTGTCGGCTGTCTTTTCCTACACTGACATTCTCCAGAATATATATTCCTTTTGAGCCTGCTTGCTGGTTATCATGAATGGTGAGGCTTTGCTTTATATCATGAAGCTGACCAGAAGGTCTCGGAGTTTTAGATCTGATAAGAGTTTTTGAAACTTGAGATGGCGATGAACATATCGATATCTCATTCTCGACATTCTCTATATGAGAATATAGCCGCGAAAGTGTCTGGTTGAGCTTACTTCCGCACTCTTGCAGCGCCGAGGAGGTCATGAAGTGGGCCTGACCGAGGCCTCCTCTCGTCGAAGGTGTCCTATCTAGTAGTAGCTGAAGTTGCGCTTTATTTATATGGCATAATAATTCGGAACAAATCTGGAGACATTTTCCTGTGCGATCTTGTTCATATTTCAGTGTGCGCCCATCCCTTGGTGAACACGGAGTTGAGGCGATGCTGGAAGATATCGAAGACTCAGGCTCGGTGCCAACCTGGCAGTGGTGGTGGTCTTGGTATTCTTGAACTTCGTGTCTCATTTTGTCTGTCTAGTTTGTGGAGCGGTCATAGTAAAGAGGCCAAGGGGTAGCATTTAAGAAAGTGCAAGGACTCCTGGCTTTATATAGATCGAGTCCTAGCATCTTGAGACGCGACGGGAGCTATAAAAGGTTTTATCATCATAATATCATTTCTATTGGTGGTTGGGAATCATGAGTAAGGGATGATTCATGATGGGGAAGTCTTATTGCAAGAGGGTGTGCTCCATAAAGTCATCTGCTAATGTTCCTTTACTTTTGCCACCTCCCCGATCTCATAAGAAGATGACGAACCGATTTCACCGTATATCTTTGATTTGAGCCTTGGGTAGGCGAAGTGAGAGCTGATTATGTAGATTTTTGCGGCCGTAAGAGATCTATGTTCGCAGAATCCTGCATCGATAGATCGATTAATGTAGGTGTTAGATCCAGAACCCTTGGTTGAATGAGCTAATGTCAATGGATCTAAGACGCTAAGGGTATGAGAACCGGGTATTGGGGTATATGCGACTTGCTGTACTAGGATGGATGCGGACTGGCGAGGGTAGACTAGTCCGAGGAACTGAACATACCAGCACAAGCAACGGACTAATAAGGGTAGACCAATAGAAGGAATGCAGAGTATTAATATGCATATTGGACTAATAGGTAAGGATTGATACTCAATCTAGAGTAGACTGGTCTAGATCGATATACCGTTATTATCTAACTAATATATCGATGAGGCGCTATATGGGTCTAGGCAAAACTGAGATAAGGTGCGTCCTAGTATACCTAGAGTAGTAGTATAAGTGTCTTGCTCTAGGTAGCCTAAAAAAATTAGTCCTCTTTGACTAGTCCTTTGCATATATCAATATAGAAAAATGGTATAATTAATATTATTATGAGTAACTCTCTTAAAAAGGGATAGTATAAGCTTTCTTTCAGCTTATATTTAGCTTATTTAAATAAGGTCTTAAGAGAGCTATATATAATAATTAAGGTTATTTTAAACTAATAAGCCTTAGTTATTTAGGCTTATAAAATTAATCTTAAATAATATTAAAGAGTCTTTCTTTATCTTATGGCTTATAAATTATAACAAGGGACTCAAGAGTATCATCGCTGCTCTATATATCATGACCCTAAAAGGTTATTGCTTGTCTCGGGGCCTTAGAGATAAGGTTCTCCCTTAAGGTTCTTTACCAAGGAGTCATGACATTATGAATACCTGGCAAGACATTCGGGTTGCGCTCTAAGGTCGTTAAATAATCGCTTGCATATCGATCCTAGGGAGGAATGCAAGCTTTAGTCTTGATAGTTCAATATACCTACCTACTCGTTCTCGCCTAACAGGCTTCATTGCAAATCCCTATAATAAGAATACTTATTAATATTAAAATAAAATGAGAACTTAAGTTATAGCTCTCTTATATTAATATTTAATTATAACTTTATTTCGCTATTATAGACTATCTCTTTGAGATTGATGCAGCTTAGGTATAAGATTTAGAAAAAAATAAAAATAAAATAATAATGTGTTGGTGCTAGAGCTCGCACACAGTGATTGGTCCACTTTCATAGTCTTCAAGTACTTAAGGATGCACTCATCCATAGCAGAATGGAACAAGCAGACTTTCCCCTGACTTCATTCTTCCTTCTTGAAATGTATTATTGAATCAAATTATTTCTCAACGAATCCTTTCCCTTTTGTCTTTATAATTTTATGAACCATTTGATCAAATGCAGTCACGACAGAATTACACAACACCTTTTGAGATTTAAGAGCCTAAGTTAGGCATTTTGAGAGTCCCAGTGGGACATATTAAGGCCCGTTCCGCGCCCCTGAATTCAGGGGCTAAACCTGTCTTTGGCGGTGGTGTGTTTCCTCCCTCCAACAAAATAACATGTTAATATAATCTTGAAAACGTTCAATTATGCTGGAATGCATTGACTGGGATTTTCTCTATCGATTGGTTGTAGTTTTAAAAGCGAGAAGTATTTTGATGGACCTTGGGTATATTTAAATGTTTATTTGACACAGTACTCGCGATTTTGCCAAGTTCCGCATGACACACAAGCAACCCGACTGCAATCTTTACGGATTACCTATCCTATCAATCCTATCATAGCCCACTTTGGACGTATGTATGTATGTATGTATGTATGTATAACAGAGTTTTTCCATGGTGTGTGAAGCCCCATAGAAGGAAAACACGGCTCAGATCCGCCTTATCATTTGCTGTCTTGGCCCGAAGGAGACTGGCAAAGGCCCTGCATACAGAGTGTTCACAAATTAAGTTATCTTCACGCCTCCGGACAATATCGAGGAATGGGTCGATAACTACTAGATGGAGAATGAATCGACAGGCTGCTTGGCTCGACTTCGTGGACTCACTTGAGCCCTTGTACTTTCCGGCTATATGACCTCAGTCCCATTCAGTCCAGTATATGCAGGCCTTACTCACTGATCTCCCAATTACACAATGCCCGCCATGTATTGCTGCCTGATTCTTGTAGACGGCTCGGAAGTAGATAATTCTGTTATGACACCACGTCATACTTTGCCGATGGCTAGGCAATTATTCTGTTGTGTTGATGACCTGCCAATGTGACTGCATGATCTTCATTGTCTCAGTGGGGGGCTATACCGTACGGTTCGTGGCACTGGATTTCATAGGTCCTTGCGGACCTTGGCAATATATCCCAACCGTAATCCAAGTCTAGCTGTACAATACGCTGTCTATGGATCTTGGCAGCTAGACCAAGCCAAAGAATGCACTTAGGCTGCCCTGCAGCAATATCTTTAGGGCACTAGATTGGAAGAATGAAATAACGTACGTCATGCTTAGGAGCTGATAAAGGGTTCGTCATAGCCTCTCAATAACGCCACGTCTGTTCCTAGACTTGCGCCTCTTAAATCAGCTTTCGGGGACTCCGAAGTGAGGGCTAACGACCTAAACGTCCCAAAGGTTGATAACTTTCTGTCAAAGTCTAATTAAGTGGCTTAGCTGGCCATAGTTTCTATTGGCTGCTGCTATCTGCAAACTTCCGATTTTGGCTAGTATACTTTCTGACATCTACGCGGCCAAATAACATTCTTTGCGGGGTTGAACTTACCCACCCTGAGAAATCTTATACTGCCAAGAGACATTCTTTCAGATGTTCAGAGCGAGATATGAACAGCTATTGACATCATCAATCATAATTTACCCTATAAATTGACTGATCACACCAAAGTACTATAAACATTCTAGACTATTTGAAATTATACTTCTAACTAGCATTTCAATAGCTACAAGAGAGTGTATATAATAATATCCTTAGGATAAAGCTGCAACGGATGTTATGAGTTAATTAACAAATGCATATAGTATATGATTGGCCACTTTATTGATCCTGTGCTTAAAGAAGCTAGATTGAAGTTAGCTAGATTTAAGTTACTATGATGTGCACCTTACCATTTTTAGTGCACCTGACCAGCCTAGGGCGTTAGAATTTTAGCAAATTCGGTCATAGGCCCCACTTTGGCTAGAGCCCGTTATGCTATCCTCAAAAGTTCAGGAAGCGGTTGAATTAAGACTAAAGAGCATTGACATCATAGTTAATGACATAATACTCAATCATATTAGGACTTTTTCCAGTCCTATATGTATCTATATAGCTTCATTATATATAAGGATCAATAGATAAGTTAAATTATGATTTTTTCAAACTAATCAGTTTCTCTCTATCCATTTAATATTATCTTCTCTATCTATTAGACTGGACTATTATGGAATATATCTTCCTACCGAATATATTTATGGAATATATCTTCCTACCGAACACATTCGTGGAAAAAAACCTACCATATAACAATGATATCCCCCACTCAGCCTACTTCCGTGAACCAGTTCAAGATACCCTAGAATCAACACCATTGGGCAAGAGTGCCGAGCTCGCTTTAGAAATTGCGCGCGATTCAGGGGGCATCATGGATCAAAATATATCCAGTATCTTAGAGGCCGCACTTTCTTACGTTATGGGAAAGCTGCAAGCGCAACCAGAGTCCTTTATTATGTCCCGCTTGGAGTTTTCAGTGTTCAACTTCTTTCAATCTCGCTTTTTGGGAGATATTGTGGCTATCAGCGCCCGGAAGCGATACTGGGACAACTTACACTCTACAAATTGTTAGGGTTTTGGCAGATCCCGTTGTTCTTGATGTAACTTAATTCGAAGTCGAAGGTGTTTAGTCTTCTGCGACAAGTCTTAGAAGAGCTCTAATGTCATCAATTTTCCACGGCAAATAAGGATTACTTGATGTTTAAGGACAAAGGAGAGTAAAGGTTATATAAGACATAGGACCAAGGTGGTGCGGGTTACTAGTAGGAGAGAGCCAAAAGACAAGGATTGAATTCTATATCAATATAAGTGTTCCTTGAAACTATTAGCATTGCGAGATTCTAGTATTATACTTATTGTATTTAGATAGGTGATACCATTATTTTCATCTCAGGATCACAATAAAAAACTTTATTAGCATTATCCCTTATCATTTGAAAGGGAGCTCCAATAATAACAGAAATGGCCCAGAGAACCAAGATGCTATCCAAGCTGAGGGTCATGGCATATTGCCTATTTCGATGTCAAAGTTCTACGGCTCTATACACATTAGCTTAAAAGCAAGCAAGCCTACTAAGGTCAAGTTACATTATATTTCAACTGCCTTGCATAAAACGGACCTTATAGGTCGCAACGCTAAGCGCACCGCATTGCAGGAATATGAGGTAACGTATCTGATATCCGCCAAACTGCTCACAAAGATCTGCGATAAGGCAACGAAAGACAGCCAGAACTCTTGGATGTTGGGAAGATTCCCCGCTCGACCAAGGAAAGAATAGCCTCATCCTGTGTACTCGAAGCCATGTCCGACTTGGCATTTAGGCCATTGGACAACTAAGTCCGCGAGCCGTCAGCGCCATAAGCCATCGCAGATGCAGTTTGATTGTATACAGAACCGTCGAGGACAAGGACTGCCTTAAAGAACCACTAGCAGCTTGGAGTCAATCTTCGAGACAGGACTAGGTCTGGGCAGCATTCCTCTTACATAGTTTTGGCAATCCACCTACGCTATACATTGAGAATTTACAAAGGATATCTTTGTTGGGAAGCTCCATGCATCCACCTATTGTGCTGACGTAGCGACGAGACAAGCTGAGTCAATCTCACTGGGTGGAGGTGGCAACCACAATTTGGTAAAATGTGTAGTCTTGTAGAGTTAATGATGCCTTCGACTGGTCTAGAACGAGAGCTCCGTATATTCCCGGGCCAAATACACACTTTAAGGTGGACTCTAACCGTGGTTGTTAAACGAGGGACGCTTCTCGATTACCAAAATGTTGATGTATTCTCGTGGAGCCTCCAATGTGTGGCGCGCCTGGTGAAAGATGGGAGAAGTACGTGCCCCGAAGCCACTGTGATAGGAAAGTGCAGACAAGAAAATCTATTTAGTTAGGTGGTAGTCCATAGCGGGAAATAAAACCTGTTTATGCGTCACCTGCTGTTCCACAAACCTGTCTTAATTCAGCAGTTAGGGTCAACTTCTATTCGAGCATCGCACTCAATTTAGGAGTTGATGGCGAGGCATAGCAACCGAGACCGATTTTCATAGTCGTGTGACTAAAGTTTTAAAATTCGCGCATTATATTTTCTTTCCTATTATGGACTGAAGCCGTCCATTTCTCACACTATGGCGGGTTATTTCTAGCGGAGTTAGGAGCCTCATGTTCTCCAACAGTGGGAGGATTTTACTTCATACCTAAGTAGGGTTAGCCTAATTCGGCGTCGACTTCCCTAATTATTAGCGGTGTTCTACAATTTTGACTTTTGGGTTTGGAGCCAACAGTAAAAAGCTTCTTGGCGTTAGGCCCACGTGCTGCCTTGCCTGCCGTAATTTAACCCTGCTATCTGAAAGTATGCGCCCACCGATAAAGGAGCAGTTTCGCACATGCTATAAAGGTGATGTGAACAACCAAACGGTTAGATTTACCCTCAACTTCTTGTTACCAATCTAAGCCTTTGCAGAAGCCAAACCATCTCCGATCTGTCAGCTGTAACTACCCCAGAAGCACAAACGACCATGGCTTTTGACCCGAAGTCCTTCAAGGGGATTTTTTTCGACATCTACGCAACTCTGATCGATTGGGAGGACCCAATCTATCGATCATTGCGTCAGCTCACAGACCGTCTTCCCGAAAATGATGCTCGTCGAGCCGACAACAAAGACAACAAGCGCACATTTCTCATATCCTACGCTACGAATGAGAAGGTTGTAGAGAGAGAAAACCCGTCGCTTCCATATTACCAGATCCTGGAGCGTGTCTACGAACGAATTGCGTCGCAGCTCGGTGTATCTTGTCCCCGTGAGGAGGCTATCGCGTTTGGCCGTACGATTGGGGAGTGGAATGCCTTTCCAGACACAGTCAATGCCATGCAGACTCTTGCCAAATATTACAAACTTTTTGCTTTGAGTAATGTGGACAATGCATCCTTTGGCCGTACCCTCGCGGGTCCTCTGAAGGGGGTCAAATTCGACGACATCTATACGGCCGAGATGATTGGCTCGTATAAACCTCACCCAGACAACTACAACTACGTCGTGAAGCGCCTGGGGGAGGAGTGGAACATTCCCAAAGACCAGACTCTATTGGTTGCTCAGAGTTTGGACATTGACCATCTCATGGCTCACAAGTTAGGCTTCAGACCGGCGGTTTGGATTTCGAGACGAGGCCCGTACAGCGTCGGCGGTATTGGCGGCGATAGAGAATCGCTCGAGGCCTCGGGACAGATCCAGCTAGGGGCAACGTTTGAGACCCTGGGCGAGTTCGCTGATGCTGTTGAAAAGGCTTTCCGGGAGGAGTAGACAGTTCAAAGTAGCGCTCCCGACTTCGGAAGTTTGACTGCCGTAGCTTTAATCCCGAAAGAATCATTGAATAATTGTTACCAAGTAAAATCAACAATACCATAGTGCTACTGAGACTCACTAGAGCAAAGCTCTTACTCACTGCAATGCTAGCTTCTCGGTCACCATTGTGCACTCATCCAGGCTCTCTCCAGCCACTACCCTCCGGCGGTTGTATGGAACTTGATCAAGACAATCTCTCGGTTAGGTTGAATCCCGTTGATTTTATTTACTCAGGTATCACAGTCTAAGGTCTTGCCAGTCCACCAGTGGGAACAGGGAGCTAAATTTGTAGAAGACATATATCTATGTGTATTATATCACAGTATAACCTCCTTGTATTGTACGAGGAACTCTTCCACCAACTCAGCAAACCTTATTGTCTGCGCCTCGGTGTTTTCAATACTGAGTGCTGCATAACCTCGGGTGGCGATGAAAATACCGTGTTCGAGCATGTGGTGGTAGAACAAGGCCTGAAGGGTGTCTTTGTTCGCTCCCGTGAATGTAACGTTTAACAAACTCCCCACTCCCGTCGTGTACACGTTGGGCGCGGTAGAACTGTCTTTCTTACCCGCGTTAAAGACCGTCTGTATAACATTTTCGATGGAGGTTCTCAGATCATCACCAAGGCTGTTCATTGTTGCGACAACATCCTTAGATAGTATCTCGCAGCCTGCCACTCCTGCAGCCATGGTAATGACATTGTTGTTGAAAGTTCCAGAGTGGGTTAGTTGCCCCTTACGAGGATCAAACATCTCCATTATTTCCTGACGACCTCCAAAAGCACCAAAGTTCATGGCACCTCCAGCCCACTTTCCAATGGTGCTCAAATCAGGCCGGAGGCCGAGCTTTGACTGCAACCCTCCCCAGGCGCACCTTGAAGTCATTACCTCGTCGAGTATGAACAGAGCCCCTACCCTAGTGGTCACTTCTCGTATGTATTGCAGAAATTCTGTAGTCGCCGGGATGCACCCTCCCGCCCCTTGCATAGGCTCCACGATGATCGCTGCGAGAGAGTCAGGAGGCAAGCTTGCGATGACTGCTTCCGTAGCTGCTATATCATTATAAGGAGCAAGAACAAAATCGTAGTGTGGATTCATGCTGTGTTGGTAATCTGGGGAGTCGTAGGGGAAACCAAAAGCACTACCGTGGTAGCCGCGGGAGAATGCTAGTAGCTGCGGGTAGATGAGTAATTATATACTGATTGTCTAAGAGGTCTTCGACTGACCTTCTTTCTCCCTGTAAAATTCAAGGCTGCTCCAACTGCCATCAAGTTTGCCTCTGTGCCCGAGTTCGTGAAACGGATCATGTCCATGCTGTTGCTAAAGCGCTCGAGCAGAAGTTTGGCCAGTTTCTTTTAGTAGATATTATTGGCACCTAGGGCCCAACCGTCCTCAATGGTGCGTAGTATGGCCTTTTTCAGTGGTTCGGGATCGTGGCCATACATGCCGGCGGAGTATTCGTTCAAGAAGTCCACATATTCATGGCCATCTACATCTTCGACTGTATGGGAATGCCCTTGGGCGATGGTCAATGGGAATGGCTTGGCATGAATCACAGTCCTTGTGTTGGCCCCAGGCATATAGGGCAGGGTTCACTCGTAGTATGCCAGTGAAATGGGGTTGCGTGAAGTGTATCGTGACCAAGCCTGTGAAAGCGCGCCATCGAGATGGATGGCCCCGGCCTTGGCCCTCAATGTACCTTCAGGCACTGCTGGAGACGATAGTGAACCCATATTGTACTCTGAATAAGAAAGGCAGAAGATGGAAAAAAGGAGTCTATAGCTACCTGAGGTTGAGAAGAGTGTCAAGATCTGGCGATTCTAAATAGCATGATATATGCTCACGGTATACCAAGTACGCTGGTGCCGCCTACGATAGTGTCAAGGCAATCGACCGCGAGACTAGGTCCACATTCCACATGAGCTTTAGCGGCCGAAGCGACTGCACGCAGCATTCTAAAATGCCTCAAGCATAGAAAATATCTAACTGAATTAGGCTATTATGCAAGGACAGCCTTCGGTATACTTAACCCATAGGATCTACGTGCTGGATGGCAATGATACCTAGCGACTCTGCGGCCGAGTTTCGACGTATCTTCACTACTATCTAGACTTTGCTTCACATGAGAAGTGTCCTAGCAGACCTTAAGGATTGCTGTTAAACCGGCAACCCAATCGATCAGAAAATCCGGGTTTATACTGATGTCATTCTGGCATTGGACTGTGTAGGAACTCTCAATACTAAACATCAGAGATGCTTGATTCTGATGCTTATTACTCGCGACAACTGGTGGCAGAATAGGCACTCAATTGTGGATCAAATATATGAAGGGTGGCTGCAAGTCATTTCTTCTTAGAGCAGCACGATGTCACAATCCTGCTCCCGCATTACCCTTCTCCAGTCCACACGGATCAATCCAGGGTCTTTGGCTGACAACAAAGCAGCAGCCTGACGAAGCTCCCATACCTTTTCTACTATGTCTCTCGCCTTTCCACGATTCGCTATAGCTTGACTTTGAGATTTATCAAAGAGTACCATACATAAATCCATGTGTTGCTGCCTGTAAACTTCGACCCCAGCAGTGAAGAGAGGCCAAATCGTGTAATTACTGCCTCCCCATACATAAAAAGCTGACAAACTGTCCAAGACTTGAGACACAAATGTTTCGAGCTCGTGTGGGGATCTCTCATCGAGACATTGGTGGTAGTATATTATGCTTGCAGCTGTAATGGCACGCTGATGGAGATGTTGCGCGAACTCCTTCTGCTCTTTCAAAGACCAGGCCGGCCTGCATGCCTCATCATTCAGTGGAAATCCTAGATCATGATGAAAGCCTTTATCGCTAGATAAAGAAAACTCTAGGAGCTGTTTTCTTATGTCACTGCCATCGACGGACCATCCGAAGAGCCGTCGTTCTCGAACGCGTTTGTTGATCTGGAGGATGCTCGCCAATACAAAACTCGATGCCCCGATGGTGAATCCGAACCGAGGGTCGGCAGAAAGCTGCGAGATGATCTCTATTTCGTCGCTTGCGAGCCCAGAGTCCGCAGTTGCTATGTCCTCGGCAGAGTCGGCAAAGTTGTCGCACTGAGTTCGGAAAAGACATAAGCTTTGGATCATGTACCACGAGTCGCTCGACATACTCCGGAGATTGACCTGTTGCTGTTGTTGTAGCAATTTCCACGCCGCGTTATAATGTGCACACCATGTTTTGGAGTCACCACGGACTAGCTAGAAGATCGGAATTAGCAAGGACGCGCAGTTTCCAGCGACACTCGCCATACCTCTATGATTATAAAAGCGAGCATGCTCATAAGCAATCCAACATGATTTGCGTCTCCACTATCAATGTCGGCTCGCACTTCAGCCATTGCTTGAACGTAGTATGTGGTTCCCAAGGCGAGCGCGGTAGTGCGGTCTCCACTAGTGTTGGCCATAAAGAATGCCGCATGTGCCAAGATCGCATGTAGGAGGTGTGATCGGCCGTGCTGTTGCAGGGCGAAGGCAATCCACGGATATCGTGTCCACGGGTTGTTCCCACTATGGACGGGCGTCATGATAGGGACCACCTGATTTACATAATACTCCAGCAGAAAACTGTGCTCACTGTCCAAGGCAGGCCATAGCGACGGAAATGTCTGCGGGTTCCCCTCTAGTCTGAGTGTTAGGAAATGGGTAGAATCCGAAGCACCCATCTCCAGTTCTCCACCGGGACCAGATACGGGTGATTCACCCTGCATTTGCGTTTTCGTATGTCTTAATCGTGGAATCGGTAGTGCGGATTTGACCTATAAGGGAAGAAACCGAGCTCCTGCGGGACAATTGCACACTGTCGACCGATTCATCGTCACGACTCAGAGAATCGAAAACAAGGAAAGGCAGATATGACACTGTCCGGTTATTTCCGTCAATTAGGCCGATATCGCATTGCTGAATCAGGTGGTCAACACAATCGCTAGTCAGGGTGGGATATCCCTCCCAAGTGGTGTCTGGGGGCAATGCAAGGTCAGCGAACACGAGCCTGGACCTAGGGAAGAATCAGTGTATAGTTCGTGGAAGACTAACGAGGGTTCTGATATCGCCGCCCCTGAGCCAGGTAGGAATTTTGATCAGGTTCTACCCAGACTAATTTTTGCTGGTAGCCTGCGCAAGGTCTGCGTATCGTTTCGCACGGCGTACAGCCTGGAATCCGTTCATCACACTGAGGATGTGAGTCGAGTGATTACCAGGCGGTAGAGGTTGGATTTGTGGCGGAGAATACCTTGACTTTGCGAATACGACAGCTCCAGCAGCCCTATAAGTCACAGCCTTAGCTATGGACTGTCGCCGGGAGTGGGAGGAGTCGACAAACCGTGAACGTTTTCGACGCGCGGCCCCGCCGCTTCTCCACGCATTCAGCTGTTCTCAAGCGAGTGTCTCGCGGCTGCTCCATTCTTGCATCGTTCTCGGTGTCTTGGCAATGGCCGTCAGATCGATTTGATGGGGTTGGCACTGCTCGCGGTGGTTTGCCCTTGATGAAGTTCGAAAGAATTAGTATGACAAGACCATGAACAAAGCGGGGTGGGATAGAAACCACCGGGAATCATAGGAATTTAGTTCTGCTCCACTACACTAAGGTCTCGGTGTCACCTGCATCTTCTTTCTACTGGCGCCAAAATCTCTTTCAGGCGGCTGATAAGTGAGGATCCCGACTGGAAAGCTGTCGAGGACTCGTGTAGGGTTCCGTTGGTTCCAACAATCTGGTATTACTAACTGTTCAGCTGTCCTCTTCGACAAGACAATTGACATTTATTTACAACAAGTCGTTGTTTTCCCCCGACATTCCGGAATTCTTACGGATTAGATGTTAAATAAACCTCTCGTTGCAATCCTAAAAGAGTGGGGATGTGGAGTCTTTGGATGCAATGGAGGACGTCGCCTAGCATGCTGACGATGACGTCCCTGAGAGGTACAAACTTAAAACAATAGAAATAATGGTCGGGAAATTTCGAACCTCCTTATTTACTTATGAGGAAGTCGACTGCGAGGGGCAGTGATCCGCGGCTGAATAGAGTTCCTGGGCTTCGGGTGTGCAAACTTAGAGAGTTTGCTCCCTATAATATAATACAATCTCAGATTCCCGACGCTGTTTAATTTTCAAACATGACGTTAACGGACAATAAAAGTGTCCGCATTCTAAGGGCTGCCACTGATGGGGGCTATGGAGTTCCTGCTATTGTCTGTGTAAGAGAGTTTATACCTAGGAGCGTTCTGCCACGTTGGTCGCTAGTTTTCGGCTAACATTCTTCCATACCAACAGTATCATCTGCAACATGTTATCGCCACGATCCGCGCAGCGGAAAACAAAAGCTCGCCGGCGATGATTATGCTTTTCCCTCATGCGATCGAGAGATACGGCCCATTACTCGTCAATCTTGCTGCGGAGGCCTGCTCCAATGCAAAAGTACCGGTTGCTGTTCACCTGGACCCCACGTGCAAGACGAGCATATGGTAGAAGTAACCGCTAACATGGCTTTCGATTCGATCATGGTCGATATGTCACACTATGATCTAGAAGAGAACTTGAAAAAAAACGAGGAAGCTGGTTCAATACTGCCATGAACGAGGCGTTGCCGTGGAGGCGGAAGCAGGGAGAATCGAAGGAGGCGAAGATGGAGTCATGGACACAGGAAATCTTGAAAGCATTCTGACCACTCCTGCACTTGCCCAACGCTTCATCGATACTGGTATAGACTTTCTCGCACCTTGCATTGGTAATGCGCACGGGGTCAGCACGGGGAATATGGGACCGTTCGACTACGAAAGGTCAGTGCGGTTTTACACATGGATACTAAATGATATGTTATGAATAATATGAAGGCTGACAAATGTGCACAGATTAGCAGACATCTTCAAAACTGGAGGCGGCAAGACACCACTTGTGTTACACGGAACAACGACGGACCTTGAAGTTCGAAATTGTATTAAACACGGGATGGCCAAAGTCAATCTTAATAGGCAGCTGGAGCTATGGAATCGGCAGTTGAAGTCAAAGACTGACTTCCTCCCAGTAACAGCGTTGATGGATCAAGAAATCGATATAGCTATCCAAGAGATTGAGAGGCTCTGTGATGTCTGCGGCTCAGCGGGCAAAGCCTGACAATTCTCTTGACCACATAGAAAATTGATGTCGTCCTGAAGCCCGAGCAGACGAGGTGGTATTCAGCCGATAGATTCACTTAACAATACCACGGTGCGTAATTGCTAAAGGTGTACTCTGACATGCCATTGTGGTAGAATTTACTAAACGTCATTTTTGGTTATGGAAGAGGATCTACTAAACGGTGTACACTTTATGTAAATGTGGAGTACTACACGTCGGTACCAATTTTCTCGAGGACGGAAAAGATCTAGTGCAAATTGGTGATGTTGTATATCACCCTCAAAGCTTTTTGAATCAACTAGAGGCTGAATCGTGGGCGAAACCATGTAAGGATTTACACCTTGCTTATCAAGACCCCCTTCCTGTGTAGTTAGTTAGGCCCCCAGTCTATAATTAAAGTATGGCAAGACACCAGTTCTAGAGCCCTCTGCTTGTTATCGAATTTTACTAAAAAAAATTCTCATCTTTTTAAGTATAATGGAATAGCTATCTATTAAGTCTTAATCGCAAAGTTAATAAAATCTAAATAATTTCATCTTAAGAAATAGGAGTATACCTGTTTTCCCTCAGAAATACAATAAAAGTGGGGGCCTCCGGAGTGGGTGTCCAAGAACAGTCTAGCCGCTGGGGGGCCTTGTTGAGGGAAGGGGCTTAAAGCGGGCTATAAAGTAGTAACTTGATAAGACAGCGGAGACATGAATCCAGTCTAGATCACTCCTTCGTGCCAAGGATTCGGTGTCAAGGATTCGGTGTCGACTGCCTTCTTTCATTGTACTTATCAGTGGGCATAGCTCGCACTTCTGGTTGGCTACTCAGCACCTAACGTCTGGCAGGCACTCTAGAATTAAGTTTGTCAAGAGGGATTCCCATTGGCTCTCGGTCCCAGCAAGATGATACTGTCAGTCGCTAGCCTTTCGTCAAATTGTTATCATTGACTTAGTGATTGCTGGGGGGAGATGGATGATTCGAGAGAAATTCTTACCTGCACTCTGCGATGCAGCAGCTCCAGCGCCTCTGCAAGGCCCTGCGTTAGCTAAATGGGGCCGTCGTGTGTTAGGCGTGGGAGATTAACGGAAAATGTTCTAAGCAACTGCTTCGTCAACTTGAGCTCTGATGTATCATGGGTATGCTTTTGGTGGGCATCCTACCGGTACTACAAGAGGGGCTTTCATCTCAACCCCGCAATCGAGGCGTGAGTGGAACACGAGCGGGGGGCGGGGGTTGAGATAAAAGAAAACCCCCCTAGTAATGAATCTAACGCTTTGGCGCGGAATAATCAACAGTGGCTGGTGAGCACGACTGCACGATTGGCACAAGTTGAAGATTTCGCAGCGAATTTGCCTTTAGAAAAAGAAAAAAAAAAAAAAGAAGAAGAACGGGCGGACTGAAACTAACGACCAAGTAGATTAGATGACCTTCTGCAACTAATAACTAAGTATCAAGAAAAACATGAAGAGAACATCTAGGACTTACGTACGGCGCTATTGCTTTCTTTTCTCGACTAGTTCCATCCTTTTTAGCTTTGTCTTTGGAGATTTGAAACTCCCTCTGGCGCTAGCGGAAGCTTTGAAAATAAACTAAGCATTCAGTGGGTATTCATGGCCCGTGAGAGCGGAGTCCTATTTCCTAGATAAGAGAGCAAGTATCATTACTCAAGGCTAAAGGGAACACTACTAGTTTCATAAACAAGACGATAATGAACGTAAATGTATTCGCTCTGGGTTTCCCATAATTCTGACTTGTATTCACTATGGGTTTCCCGTAATTATGACATGAAGTGTCTAGGGCTCAAGTACAACATAGTATATTAACTCTCGCTCGTGGCCGCGAAAGATGTCTTTTGTCGATATTAACCCTCAGGAAGCTTTCGGGAAAATCATTCGAACATCATGGCTGATACGGAAAAAGTAGACATTATCAGTACCAAACAAACAAGATCAGTAGATCTTGGAGTCGTTTTGGATCCGAAAGTCGCCATCAGCATTGACACAGTTCACAAAGATGAAGGTCCCCAGATCCTCGCAAACTATCATGGAAATCAAGAGTGGACGGAGGCAGAAGAGAATAAATTGGTCAGGAAGATTGACCTCAGATTGCTGACCATTCTTTGTCTCACTTGTGGCCTTCAACGTAAGTCCTCACGCACCTCGTCATATCAAAGCGCACACATTTCCACACGTACGACACAGCATCGCTTTACATATGCTGACACATATGAAGACTATGACAAAACTATGCTTGCACAGGCGGTATGTCGATGGCCTCGCCCGTATGACAATTCATTCTGATGTATTCAGGCCCTTTTCGGTATTAGAGATGATCTCGACCTGAATGTTGGAACTCGCTACTCCCTGTCCTCGTCAATTTTCTATATGGGTTTCATTGCCGGGGCGTATCCGGCAATTGTTCTTGCCCAGCGATATCCTATTGAGCGTGTGATTTTCGGCATCGTGTTTGTCTAGGGAGTATATTTAATATGCACTCCAGCCTGCCATAACTACCAGGGCCTGTTTGCTCAGAGGTTTTTCCTGGGGTTTCTTGAGTCGGGCGTATCGCCAGCATGGATGTTGGTCGTTGCAGGGTGAGTGATATGTCCTCCTTTCGATGAATCAGCTAATCGCATTTCCCAAGTTGGTACAAAAAACAAGAACAGGCACTAAGAATGGGGTAAGTCGCTTCGACTCGTGAACTAGTATCAAGCGCTAATATTAGAGACTGTAGTGCCTGGTGGTGTGCGACTGGCTATGTCGCAATGGTAGCACCCCTGCTCAACTATGCCATTGGTCATATCCACGGGTCATTGTCGCCTTGGCGATATATGTATTTTGTGGCAGGGGCCATTACCATTGTATGGTCTTTTGTCATCCTCTTGATTATGCCCCCAGATCCAGTGAGGGCCAAACGATTAAGCGATCGGGAAAGATACATCGCTGTTGCTCGGATGCGTCAGAACAACGCCGGTGTTCGAAATACGCATTTCAAAATCGACCAGCTCTATGAGCTCCTCCGGGACGTCAAATGGCTTGTTTTTCTAATGGCATTCTGTATGCTGGTGGCAAACGGGCCTATATCCACCTTTTCGCCGATAATTATCAGCCAACTTGGGTTCAGCGGTCTTAATTCACTACTGTTAATGATGCCTGCTGGTTTCGTCACTGGCACGGTTTGTCTAACAGCTCCATATATCGCCTACAAGCACCCAGGATGGAGGGCTTACCTAGTCACCATTTGCGTTAGCGGAACCGTTCTTGCGTCACTACTCTTATAGCAACTACCAATTCATTATATTGGTGGAAGACTATTCGCAATTTATATCCTGGCATGCTATGGAGGCGGTTATGGGGTGTTAATGAGTACATGTCGCCAACACTGCTGGATACACCAAAAAATCGCTCGCGTCGTTCGGAATGTTCATTGGATATTGCATTGGTGCGTCCGATGGCTCTGAAATATTTCGGATTATCCCTACTGACCCTGAACACAGGAAATGTCGTCGGCCCTCTAGTTTTCAAGAGAGAGGAGGCACCTGGGTATAAAACTGGCTGGATAACAACTGTTTTTACTTCAGTACTAGCTGCTGTGCTGGCAATGGTCTACAGATGTATATGTGTCTGGGAAAACAAGAAGCGGGATAGGAGTGGCATTATGGAGTCCTTTGAGAATGCCTATGACGATGATTTGACCGACAAGATGAACCTAGCCTTTAGGTACACCTTGTAAAGGTGCCGAGCCGGCCCATAACGCCAACCCTCGTTATATAGTTTTTCCGATGTCCTTGTTTCTTGGCTATGAACCCTTAAAATCTTTTTTTAGATCTATTTTAGCACCTCTTAAGTTTAAATAATACAGTTACGTAAAAGCGAAATTTCTTAAGTTGATGCGGAAAGGGCATTGAGGAAAGGGACATGATAACTGCTGGTTGTTGCTGGGTCTTCAGAAGGCGCTCACGTCTTGCGAAACTTACTAACAGCGCCAGGTGCACTCTCGACATAGGTAGTGTTCAAGAAAAGCACCGCTGGTTTGGCCTGGAATGATCTTGCCAAGACCGTACAACAAAGAAATAGATACCTAGTTCGGATCTCAGATCACCGTGAAGTTTGGCCGTTGATCACTAAAAGCCTAATTAGGTTGAAGCAGTGACACGTGCTGAGCAATCAGTAGGCTGCATTGAGTTTCGTGACCATGAGATTTGATGCCCTTGATGACCATATACAAACATGGTAATCGAGAGGCTTTTTTAATCAATTTTTACATTGGAAAGTCATATGACTTAGCTGAAACAAGAACCAAGTACTTACGTCCTGGGCTTGGATTGATTTATCGAGAAATCGCTTGTTCCAGAGGGAATAGCAGCCATGATGACACGGTATGTAGCCACAATTAGGGTAAGCTTCATGCTGAACAAAGCCCAGTACGCTGTCAGCCCGTTCAACAAGTCGAAACACTTACCCAAGAAGGTGGGTGCGTGGGTCCAACTCAGTATACACCTGAATTCCTTTTCGACATACCTGGTGCAGTCACCGGTGACCAGTCGCATGATATCACCGTCAATCCAACCACTCAAGATCGTGGGTACTAGTTCCAGATGCGCTCGATACAAATTTACGCAACAAGATTCAGCGCACTGTAGACCAGGGGCCGAGTAAGCATTTCCCTATACCAGTCATTATTTGCAGTTATACTTTCTTCCATATTTCTTATCATATGGCATAATATCCTTAAACCAGCTGTCAGTTGATTCTAACGGAATTTTCTATCAGTGCGTTATGCGGAATAGCTGTGTGAGTTCGATATAATGATGAATCTGCATAAGCCTGACTTTGTCACTACCTTTTTTCAAGTCATACGTCAGTTTCCGATTCTCGAGTTACACTACACAGTATCCGAAACTAAAATTATTTCGGTCACTTTCAAACACGCGCTTGGTGCATCGCACCGTGCTCTCACGGATTTATCCCAGAGCCCGGGTCGTCGGCACAATAGAAAGTCGGTGGGCTCTGCATTTGCTGCTGCCTTGTCAACACATATTGTGTCCAGCAGGAAAAACATCTGATATGATGCAAAAACAATTATGCTTCGGCCATAACGGAAATAGCCACGGATGGGACGACGCCGGATGGCTAATCTTTCAGGGATCAATCAACCCACTGCTACCAACCTACATTCCTAAAACAGCAAGTATTTTCTTTATACATATTGTAATTGGTCAGTAAGGTATGCCTAAATAGCCGAGGCTGATGCCTGCCTTCTACAATTTACCCTCGGCGATCTTTAAGGATTCTGTGACGTAATGATCTACGTTGAAACCTATATCTGGGGTAGGGACCAGCCCAAACAGAACCCGCTCGAATTGCCCGCCATTTGTTATCGTGACATCGCTTGGCTGATCGTCGCCTCAACTCTGTAAATCTTTCCCCGCGACCTCCGGTTTATCTGATGGGACATGACGTCGATCAGCCGTTTCAAACGCCTTCGGGAAGGTGACGGGTCGTGGATGAGTGGAACTGACGTCAATCAGACTGAACAAGAACTCATAGTTTCAAGTTCTCTGAAAGACTTTCTATATAATGTCATGAAATTCTGATCAACCCGCAACTGGATCATTGAGTTCGAATAACAATCAAGTCATTATCAACCTGCCTGAACAAAAACATTCAACATCACCAAAAGTGCACCCAATCAGCTCAGCATCAACACTTCAACCAGTCATCGATTCTTTGTTCTCAACTATTTCGAAATGCGTTTCTCTACTTCATCTATTGCTGCCCTCATCCTTGCCGCCGGCGCCCGCGCTGACTTCTACATCGTCGGCGTTGGCGGAGAATGGGAGGTTGGCGGCTGGGGTTTCGCCGGAACTGCTAACGACGTGAGTACTTGAACATTTCTTGAAGGAAACAATTCTAATCATTCGCTTTAATATAGCAAGGTATCAGTTTTGGTGAAAGTCTGGATTGTGATGCTGTTGGTTCTGCTGGTGGCCTTCCTAAAGACACGAATGATAAGGGAGAGTTGCTCTACCACTTCTGCGACGTTAATGATGTGAGCTTCTCATTCGAGGACCAATGCAACGGCCATGAGCTTGTCATTGGGGGTTATGGAAATAGGTGTGGTGTACCTTGTGACGAGGAAGGCGAGTGTAACTCCTCCACTGAATTCGGGCTGGTTTTCGATAAGACAAAAGGCGATATGGTCAGCTCTGTAGGAACCTGTTGGTATGCTGGTGAAGAAGGCTGGAGCGAGGACTGTGCTAGCAATGGCTCTCATATGTACACCGAGCTGATTTACTGCTACATTGATCCCAGGATTTGCGGCATATAAATGTAGCTACAGTTGGTCTAGAATTGGAAGGCCTTTAAATAGGTTATGAGTTATTATAGCGTTATTATTATGGTTTCATAGCTTTAAATTGCACAAGGAAGACTTGTTCTTGAATGTACTATACTTAAGCTCTGGTGCTTTATCTCAATGTTTATAAATATCTAAAGCAAAGGCCATGAGACGAGCCATTAGCTGGCTCAGAACCATAAGGTAAACCTAGATTATGACAACTAAGTTAAGATAGAGGTTTAGAGTGTTCTTCCCTACTTAAGTCTTCCTATGCATTCGCTGTGAAGACCTCAACATCTACCACCTAGCTATCTTGCTCTCCTTTGGAAGTTCAGGCTCGGAAAGCAAGTTTCAAACACCAGCGATAGATGAGCGAAAAGCGTAGCGTCTATAAGCCTACAAAGAGTCGTTCGAAATGTGCTGCTGAGAATATAAAACTAATTGTTAATAAACTCATTAATATTATTCATAAATATTAAGAATATAAATTTTAAATTATATCTTCAATTTATTATAACGTATCTAATAAGCATGCAGATCATCTAAGCATGCAGATCACTTTTCCTCACCCTTAAGATAAAACTAAAAATAAAAACACAACTAACCATTTAATTAATTAAAACTAATCGCTTTCCTCTTCCTTAGATACCTCAATAGCCTCTTAATAAGTCCTTGCATTATGACCGGGCTTCCTGCAAATTCCATAGCATTATTCCTTCATCTAGGCCCCCCTCTCTCGACCCCCTCTTGCCGATGTCTCGCCTTGTAATTGCATATTAGCATCCATTTAATCAATTGCATCTCTTCCTTTCTCTAGAGTTATCTTCCCTTTATCTTGCAATTGGGTCCTTTTTGCCTTATGCCATTTACTAAGGGCCTTATTTGCCTATTGAAGTTGCTTATTCTTAGACCTTAATAATGCTACTTAATGCATAATTATTATTATTCCCTTAGAAAGTGACTTTAATGCCCTTA